>JAQGDG010000623.1:0-91089 GCA_029844215.1 Przewalskia tangutica
TCCTGGCGGCGGAACCCGGTATATCTGCCAAACCGGAAGCCACGGAGCTCGACCCGGCTCGAATACCCCTGAGCGTCACGAAGGCGCGGAGGACGCTCTGTATTGGTTGAGGTGCATAACTAACTGCTTCTTTGGCGGTCCGCCTCGAGATTACAAGGACCTGCTTTGTCCCAGCCTCTTACTGGCGATATTGGTCATTCAGTCGACCCTCCGCTCGCCATCCAGTGCATAAGCTGCGTGCGGGCAATGTCCGTGCCGGTGAAGAGCTACGAACAAGCCTCGCAAGTAGTCGCCGAGCACAGTGCGTGGCGGTGCACTCTGTCCTCCGTAATCTCGGCTACTAGTGCGGGGCGTCTGCAGAGGCTAATGAGTCGAGCTCCACGTTGTACTCCCGACCGTGCGCGGTCTGCGTCAGCGTCAAGAATCTGTCGGCCCGAGCCCTCCTCGTCTGTAGAGGCAAAAATGCCACGAACTCGTCGTCGGCTAGCGGTACATACTCTCGGGGCCGGCTCGCGAATCAAACCGATCATTGCGGTATCACGCGGTGATCACGAACCTAAGACCGCCGCTTCGGTCTACGAAGCCTTGATCACTCTCGCGATCGTATGGCTTCATCGGATGAACTCCTGCGGATCATCGCAGGACTCGACCCGTAAAACTGCGGCGGGCTCTGACTGGAAAATCCGTAGCCTCACTATCCTATCTCGGGTGAACCGCGGGTGCTCCAGGCTAGCTGCGTCCGACTATCCTCGTATGCGCACGATCTGGCGATGGCGGACGTCTCTTTGTAACCCGTCTCATCTGCTCGGTGTGGGCGGAGGTTAGTCTTGTGGTCTCGGCGACCTGCTGCGACTCTAGCTTCTTTGAAATTTTGGCGGCGCAAAACTCGTCGTCACGAAGCACTATCTCGGGTAATGGCCAGGGCTGCGCCCTCGTACTCTCTGTATCCTACTAGCGGCTCCTGCGGCCTTGCCCGTCAGGCGGGTTGCCTTAGCGGAGGCATAAGCGGTAAAAACGAAATCGTCGAGAGGGTCGACTTATAACCGCGGCTCTAAGGCACGATCTCGGAATGAGAAGAATGAAACCAATCTAAATGTCCTGCGGCCTCACGATTATAGATGTGGTGCGTAGCGCCGATAATCAAGACTCTACTAGACGCGATGCATGACACTTTCAGAGGATTAACTTCTACGATACCACTTTTGTCACGACCGAACCGGGCAGTGGTATGTATACGGGCGCTAGTAGGCGTACATCGAGTAACCGGAATATAAAACAAGACATGAACAATAGGAAGTGAAAGCGGTTTATACGAGAAAAGTTTCCTTTGCATATATATATAAGAACTTGAGCAGTTACATCCCTTTTACAAACCACACTTGCGGTACTACTGACCTCTAAGAATGTAGCAACAACAATGGCGGGGCGGGGCCCGCCATACCACAGATATCTGAAGAACCTCGACTCGAGGAAGCATGCAAAAGATAAGCCTCGGAGAAGCGGAGCTTCCAATCTGAGCGTGATCTATGGCGAGGATCAACAAGCGATGTACCTACTGCGGCATGAGCGGCCCCGAAGGAAGTCGATCTGGCAGTACCAAGTATATGTGGCCGAAAATATCTGTAAATGAAATCGCGATTTATATAAAGCAGGGAGGCATGTATGATAACAAACTACGATTCCTTGACATAAAGCGATCTAGGTAAAAATGCGTGTGATCGTATAACATGTCTCAGCCCGTCCCATGGGACTCGAGGTGGAATCGCATGGTCACATTCGGTCCGTCATGGACTCGGTCTAGGATCGTATGGAATACATTTAGGTCCATCTTATGGACTTCGGTGTCGTGTGGAATACATTCGGTGTTATACCGTGTTTCGGTATGTACGTGAGGGCGTGCGTGTACAATTTGAGCCTTAAGTAGGCATAGTTTGAAATTTGTACCAAGTGCGAAAAGTCGTTTTCGGCGAAAGCGTTTCCCACGACTACGTTGGGAAAATTCGGCTATGTCGTTTAGTATTTTTGCGGATTTTTAGGCGACGGAACATTTTTGGACCAACGGGAGGTGGCGTGTGTCACCCTGCATTGAAGCAAGTGGCGTCCAAGTGAGCGATTGGTTCCACGTTTTGGCTTGATCTTTGGCTCGCGTTTTGTGCACTGTAGTTCCTTGTTTTGTGCCTTGTTTTGGCCTTGTTTGTGGCTTGTTTGGTGCAATGTTTTGTGGAGTAGGGGTTAGGGTGCACTTGGCTTGATCAAGGCCTTACACTTGCCTTGCGCGTGGCTTGATCTTGGCCGTTGGTTGGCCTTTGGTTTGCTATAAATACCTCTCTTTGAAGACTTCTTCATCCAGCCTTCCCTTGCCTAAGTCTTGAGAACCCTCCTCCCTCTTGTTGACTCTCGTCCAGAGGCCTCTCCACCTGTGAAGGCCTTTTGGCGAAACCTTCCCCACTGTGAGCCAATGAGAACACCCCATCAGCAGGGTGTTGTTCTCGTGTAGTATCCACACTTTGTGGTATTAAAATACTCCTCCAAGTATTGTTATAATGCCCAAAATACATGCTTATATACCTTGTAGTATTCAAAGTTACCTCTATCATGAGTCAGATACTACCTTTTGTCCTTACAGTCTCAGCCAAAACCCTAAGAGCCTTGGCTGTTGGTTGAAGTTTTGGAGTAAGTTGGATAGAACTTCTAAGGGTTGTTTGGAGCACTCGGGTAGGAGCTAAACCTTGCTCAGTATGACATTTACTCGGTTAATTTTGGGCTTATCGAGGTAAACACTACTTTGTCCTTATTGTAATTGGAAATTACATGTTGTAAGAATATATAGTTGAAGTATACTATATATAGAACTATACTTAATCTTTGTGGCAATGTCTTTTGACTTAAGCTGAAAATTAAGCCCAAATGGCGGCGTATTCTGATGGACTTGTGTAGTATTCTTGTGTAGTAGAATTGTACGTCAGGTTAGGCGTGTGAAACCCCTCTGTTTGGCTTGGTGGCAGGCCTCGATAGAGAAGGAGATTTCTGTTGTGGCGAGAGATCTTTGCGAATTTTACGTAGAATATTACGTTGTGGTCTAGATGATAATAAGCGCCTTGTGGCCTTATAGGTTGAAGTACCTCGTGTGGCGCGATTTACTTGGCAGGAGTAGAAGATTGTTTGGGCGTTTTGCTATTAGTCGATACGTCGCGAGGTATGTGAACCTCTTCCTATCTCTTACAGCATGATATGTGTAAACTATGTGTTGATGACGTGCGTGTGTTAAGCGTGTTTGATTGTTCTTAAAACATAAAGTGTTATAACGGCTTTATGGGAAGTTGGTTATAACGACTTTATGTAGATATGAAAATACTTTGTGGTTTTAAAAGGTATTGATGTGAATTATAAGCGGCTTGTTATAATAAAGAACTTGAGTATTTCAAAAGATTTATAAATCGTTTTGAAGGAAAGTAACACTTAGTTTTAAGGTTTTAAAAAAGAGTTATACTAGGCTTTATGGGGAGTTAGGTATAATGTCTTAGAGAAGGTAAAGAAATGGTTTACTAATGTTTGAAGTTAAGAGACTTGATCTTATAAGATAGAGACTTAACTTATTTGTTTTAAAGTGAATGTTTGTGTGAAACCTCGTTCGTGAGTAATGAGTACTTGGTTTTATTTAAAGGGATAATGTTTTCTGATTTTGGAAATCGAATGTGTATCGACAGGACCAGCTGCGGCGTTAATAAAGGAAAATGTATTGAATAATGATGAATTGTATTAAAACGGTAGAAACCTCCGTCTGCATAGAAACTAAGATGAGACAAAATGATATTACATTTTCTAGATCATGTTCTTGTAATAAGAATGTTGTAAACAAGAATAACCTACTAACTACGTGAAACATATATTACTCGATTGTTCTAAAGGAATCAAATGATTAAGTTTATGAACTATGAAACCATTTGAAAATGAGAAGCTTGAGTAATTGAAACTAGGCAAATGGAACATAGGAAAGAATGTTGTTACTTGATTTTGAAAAGGAATGTGGGTTGGTCATTCTAATCTACGAATTGTCGGTGACTTTTATAAAAGTAATGGATCTCTTTTAAAAGAACTTACGTATGTAGTACTTTGGAGTTAAACCGGACTTTGGCGTAAAATGAAAGTACTTGAGTTGTGTGAAACTTGCCTGTGCTTGTTGTTGTGAAACTTGCCTATGCTTGTGATGATAGCCTTTGTTGTGCAAGTGTGGTATTCTGTATTCTGGCGTCTCTCGATAGAGGGCGGTCGACTTGTTGAGAACTTACTTGGAGCGTCTTTGGCGGTGATGGAAATTCCACGGGTATGCTCACGTTGATAGTGTTATTCCATGGACTAGCTCTCGTGAGGTTTCTTCTTGTTCGGCTGGGTATACGGTGGTGGCTCTCGTCTTGCCGTCTCGTGTTGATTCGGCCTTGGTATCGGTAGTCGGCCCTCGCTTACACCAGTTCGGTCTGATGCGAAGTTTCGTGATCGACCTTGGTCACGGTGGTCGACCCTCGTACTTGCCCGGTCGGCTGCGTGGCCGGCCTTGATATCCGATGATGGCTCTCGCCCAACGCCGTGTCGGCCGTGTTTGGTTGCATTGTATTATTGATGCAGTCGGATGGTAGTTATACTTGTCTGTCACGGTTTTATAACACGAATTGGGACATGGTGTTCATGTATAATCCTTAGTATGGTTATATCATAAGCTAGGCGGTGAGGAAGAAATTCAGACACAGTGATAATTTGGAGGCGTGAGTCCACTGTCTTGATATAGCGGTTATATGTTATATCGTAGTTTGGTCATCATACATGTCTCTGCTTTATATAGACTATTATGATTTCATTTCTGAGTATTCTGATTTCACATACTTGGTACTGTTATCTTGACCTCGCCGGGGGCTGCGTTAAATCTGCGGTAAGTACGTCATTTGTCGATCCGCGTTTAGGATCTCATTTCAGCGTTTTGGGAAGCTCGTTCCGTCGGAGGCTTATCTTTGGTATGTTACCACAGTGCATAAGTTCTTGTGCGTTCGGGGTATGGCGGGGCCATCTCGTCATAGTTATTATATAAATCTTAAGTGCATGAAATCTTTATTTGTGGGCGGGGTTGTAAAAGGATTAAAGCATTCGGGTTTTATGTATATCTTGAAGGCAAGCTTGTTTTGGTTGGCACATTTTTATTATATCTCTTATTTCATGTGTAAAGTTTTATTTCCATTGGTTTTCTCGATGTTGTATCACTAGGGTGCGGGGTAAGGCACGATGTAGCAGGTTGAGGCGTTACAAAGTGGTATCGGAAGCGATTAATCCTCGGAAAGTGTCTACGAGCGTGTCTAGTAGAGTCTTGATTATCGATGTGTTGTGCACCACATCTATGTCAGAGGCTATAGAACATTTAGGATTAGTTTCCATTCTTCTCATTACGAGATCGTGCCTTAGAAGTGAGTGATAAAGATTGGACCACTGGCGTGTTTCGTTTTTTACGATTATGCCTCTGCGAAAAGCGACCCCGAGAAGGGCAAAGCGTGAGAGGATCTGCGAGTAAACGGCGGCGAGAACACGATGCGAGCCTCGATCCGCTGATGCAAGCGAGAGGAATGAGTTACAAAGTGGGCGGTTAATGGCGGGGTTGTGGCAGACTTGAGGATAAGTACGGGCGCGGCCAGTTCGATAACACGATGGTTCACCTAGATCCCGAGATAGTTGAGGCTACGAGTTTTTAGAGTTGTAGGCGCGAGTTTTATGGGTGAGGCACGAGGATGATCGCGAGGAGTTCATCAAGCGATTCTGGTCATGAGTGATCAGAGCATCGGAGTGATCGGTGGCTAGGTTCCTGCTCCAATGCGTGATCTGCGATCGGTAGTTTGATTCTTGAGGCTGTCGGGGAGGCATGCGGCACCAACGGTATGGGCGAGTTCTCGAGGCTTTTCTTGCACATTTCTTGCCTCACGGATGAGAGGGCTCGGGTAAACGATTTTTGGTATTCTGGCGAAGCAGGCGTGCGGTTGGGAAGTCTGATGTGAGTTCGACTCATTGGCGTGCGTCCGCGTTAGTAGCTAGTATGGAGGATCGAGTGCCTGGAAGTATATTCTGAGGCTCGATGATTGCCTTGCGAAGAAGTTGTTAGTGTAGCTCTTGGCCGGGCATGGACATTACCGCGTCACGGCGTATACACTTAGATGTGAGCGGATAAATCGGCGGAATGACGAAAGTCGAGAAGAGGCGAACAGCGAAGTCGCTGGTGACTTTCGGCGGACGCCTCGGCCAGACGAACTAGTTATGTACCTCGTCGTCTGAGTGGTCTCGCGATTTTGGGACGCCGGGATATTCGGGAAGCGGTCGGGGCTCGGGTTTGATTTTGAGAAGCGGAGTGCTCGCCGGATGAGTGCCACTTGTCTCGGTGTGGCGTTGTGGAAAGCTTCGTAAGGGAGGGTGTCGTACTAACTCGGAAGATTGTTATTTTTGCGGCAGCGGGCCGTCGGCGAAGATTGTCCGAGCCGAGTATGCTGGTAGGATAGCATGGACTCTTAGAAGCGATTGCGGGTTCTTCGCCTTAAGTAGCGAGCGGGATGTTTGTACGAGAAGGCCGGTAAGTCGCGATGGGAGTTCGAGTTTAGCGATCCTTGAACCGCCTAGTTTCAGTATATCCTTAACCTCAGAGTTTTGTTTGTATTGATGTTCTTTGATATGTTTAATGTTATGTTTGGATAGCTTTGTGCTAAAATGTGATTTAGAAACACAGTTAGTAAAAGGGTAAGTCCACAGGTAGTGTGAGATGGAAGTGGTAGCTTTCGTGATGTGAAATAGTAAGATTGTTAGGATCGGGAACAAGAGTTGCGTGATTGAAGTCGGGTTGAGGACCATTTGCGGGTCAACGTAGCAGTTTGGGGTGGGGTCGGTTACAGGTGGTCGCGGTGGTAGAATCGCGAGGTGCTAGGCCCAGTTTAGATGACCGTCGTATGAGTTGATGAATCGTTCGATCGAGAATCTGTTCGTGAAGGCGGGAATGGCCTTAGAAGTCGAGGTTAGTGAGATGACCAAGTTTGAGGTAGTGACTCGAGGTTGGAAAGCGAAGCGTTGAAAGAAGTGTGATGCGGATACTAGAGCGAGTTCAGTGTTAAGTGGCAAGTACTACGAGAAAGGGGAGAAGTGAGCGTGTGTTTTGTGGCGGTGTGGCATGATTGTTTTAAATGCGTATAGCGGTGAAGACTATCACGGCGCTTTGTTGTTTGAGACCTAGAAGGAACATTGGGGCGAATGTTTCTAAGGAAGAATGTTATACCGTGTTTCGGTATATGCGTGAGGGCGTGCGTGTACAATTGAGCCTTAAGTAGGCATAGTTTGAAATTTGTACACAAGTGCAGAAAGTCGTTTTTCGGCGAAGCGTTTCCACGACTACGTTGGGAAAATTCGGCTATGTCATTTAGTATTTTTGCGGATTTTTAGGCGGCGGAACATTTTTGGACCAGCGGGAGGGTGGCGTGTCACACCGCCGCATTGGAAGCAAGTGGGCGTCAGTGAGCGATTGGTTCCGCGTTTTGGCTTGATCTTTGGCTCGCGTTTTGTGCCTATTGGTTCCTTGTTTTGTGCCTTGTTTTGGCCTTGTTTTGTGGCTTGTTTGGTGCGATGTTTTTGTGGAGTAGGGGTTAGGGTGCACTTGGCGATCAAGGCACTTACACTTGCCTTGCACGTGGCTTGATCTTGGCCTTTGGTTTTGCTATAAATACCCCTCTCTTTGAAGACTTCTTCATCCACTCTTCACTTGCCTAAGTCTTGAGAACCCTCCCTCCTCTTGTTGACTCGTCCAGAATCCTCTCCATGTGAAGGCCTTTTGGCGAAACCTTCCCCCTGTGAGCCAAGCGAGAACACCCCGCATCCAGGGTGTTGTTCTCGTGTGGTACCAGCTGTGGTATTAAATACTCCTCAAGTATTGTTATAATGCCCAGAAATACCTTAGTATATACCTTGTAGTATTCCAAAGTTACCTCTGTCGTGAAGTCAGAATACTACCTTTTGTCCTTTAGTCTCAAGCCAGAGCCACTAAAACCTTGACTGTTGGTTGAAGTTTTGGAGTAGAAGTTGGATAGAACTTCTAAGGGTTGTTTGGACACTTTCGGAGTAGGAGCTAAACCTTGCTCGGTAGCGACATTTACTCGGTTAATTTTGGGCTTATCGAGGTAAACACTCTTGTCCTTCTATTGTAATTGGAAATTACATGTTGTAAGAATATATAGTTAGTATACTATATATAGAACTATACTTAATCTTTGTGGCAATGTCTTTTGACTTAAGCACGAAGAATTAAAGCCCAGAGCGTATTCTGATGAGCTTGTGTAGTATTCTTGTGTAGTAGGGTGTACACGTCAGGTTAGGCGTGTGAAACCCACTCTGTTTGGCTTGGTAGTAGGCCTCGATAGAGAAGAGATTCTGTTGTGGCGAGAGATCTTTAGAATTTTACGTAGAATATTCTACGTTGTAGTCTAGATGATAATAAGCGCCTTGTGGCCTTATAGGTTGAAATACTACGTGTGGTAGCGATTTACTTGGCAGGAGTAGCCATTTGTTTGGAGCGTTTTGCTATTAGTCGATACTCGTCGCGGTATGTGAACCTCTTCCTATCTCTTCTAGCATGATATGTGTAAACTATGTGAGTGCGGTGAGCGTCGTATGTTAAGCGTGTTTGATTGTTCTTAAAACATAAAGTGTTATAACGGCTTTATGGGAAGTTAGTTATAACGACTTTATGTAGATAAGAAAAATACTTTGTGGTTTTAAAGGTAAGCGATGTGAATTATAAGCGGCTTGTTATAATAAAGAACTTGAGGTATTTCAAAGATTTATAAATCGTTTTGAAGGAAAGTAACACTTAGTTTTAAAGGTTTTAAAAAAGAGTTATACTAGCTTTATGGGGAGTTAGGTATAATGTCTTAAGAGGTAAAGAAATGGTTTACTAATGTTTGAAGTTAGAGACTTGATCTTATAAGATAAGAGACTTAACTTATTTGTTTAAAGTGAATGTTTGTGTGAAACCTCATTCGTGAGTAATGAGTACTTGGTTTTATTTAAAGGGATAATGTTTCTTGATTTTGGAAATCGAATGTGTATCGACAGGACATTTGCGAGCGTTAATAAAGGAAAATGTATTGAATAATGATGAATTGTATTAAAACCGGTAGAAACCTCCATCTGCATGAAACTAAGATGAGACAAAATGATATTACATTTTCTAGATCATGCATTTCTTTGTAATAAGAATGTTGTAAACAAGAATAACCTACTCTTACGTGAAACATATATTACTCGATTGTTCTAAAAGGAATCAAATGATTAAGTTTATGAACTATGAAACCATTTGAAAATGAGAAGCTTGAGTAATTGAAACTAGGCAAACTGGAACATAGGAAAAGAATGTTGTTACTTGATTTTGAAAAGGAATGTGGGTTGGTCATTCTAATACTACGGGTGTCGGTGACTTTTATAAAAGTAATGGATCTCTTTTAAAAAGAACTTAGCATTATGTAGTACTTTGGAGTTAAAAACCCGGACTTTGGCATAAAATGAAAGTACTTGAGTTGTGTGAAACTTGCCTATGCTTGTTGTTGTGAAACTTGCCTATGCTTGTGATGATAGCCTTTGTTGTGCAAGTGTGGTATTTACGTATTCTGGCGTCTGCGATGAGGCGGTCGACTTATTGAGAACTTACTTGGACATCTTTGGCGGTGATGGAGAATTCCACGGGTATGCTCACATTGATGAGTGTTATTCCATGGACTAGCTCTCGTGGGGTTTCTTCTTATTCGGCTGGGTATCGGTGGTCGACTCTGCGTCTTTGCCGTCTGCGTGTTGATTCGGCCTTGGTATCGGTAGTCGACCCTCGCCTTGCCAGTTCGGTCTGATGTGAAGTTTAGTGATCTGACCTTGGTCACGATGGTCAGCCCTCGTACTTGCCCGGTCGGTGCGTGGCCGACCTTGGTATCGATGATCGGCTCGCGCTTGCCGTGTCGGCCGTGTTTTGGTTGCGTTGTATTATTAGTGCGGTCGGATCGGTAGTTATACTTGTCTGTCACGGTTTTATAACTGGTGGGACATGGTGTTCATGTATAATCCTTGGTATGGTTATATCATAAAGCTATGGCGGTGAGGAAGAAATTCCACGAACGCAGTGATAATTTGGAGCGTGAGTCCTGTCTTGATATGCTTGGTTATATGTTATATCTTTGTAGTTTGGTCATCATACATGTCTCCTGCTTTATATAGACTATTATGATTTCATTTGATATTCTGATTTCACATACTTAGTACTGTTGTCTTGACCTCGCTTGAGGTGCGTTAAATCCGCGGTAGAATGCGTCGTTTGTCGATCCGCGTTTAGGATCTCATTTCAGCGTTTTGGGAAGCTCAGTTCCGTCGGAGGCTTATCTTTGGTATGTTACCACAGTGTAAGTTCTTATGCGTTCGGGGTATGGCGGGCCTGTCGTCATAGTTGTTGTATAAATCTTAAGTGCATGCAATCTTTGTTGTGGCGGGGTTGTAAAAGGATTAAGCATTCGGGTTTATGTATATCTTGAAAACGCATTGTTTTGGTTGGCTTTATTTTTATTATATCTCTTATTTCATGTGTAAAGTTTTATTTAAGCTGGTTTTCTCGATGTTGTATCACTAGGGTGCGGGGTAAGGCACGATAGCGGGCCGGGTTGGGCGTTACGGTCCGTCCCGTGGACTCGGTATCGTGTGGAATACATTCGGTCCGTCGTGGACTCGGTATCCGTCGGGTGGAATACATTCGCGGTCCATCCGTGGACTCGGTATCAAAGCGTGGTGGAATACATTCGGTCCATCCGTGGACTCGTGTAAATGTGAAATACATTCCGGTCCGTCCCGTGGACTCGGTATCGTGTGGAATACATTCAGGTCCATCTCGTGGACTCGGTATCAAATCGGGTGGAATACATTCCCGGTCCATCCCGTGGACTCGGTATCAAAGCGTGGTGGAATACATTCGGTCCATCCCGTGGACTCGATTATCGTGAAATACATTCGGTCCATCCGTGGACTCGGTATAGAATCGACGTAACATTTAAGCGCTCTTTTAAAATGATTAAGATAATACCATACTTTCCTTTTTAAAATCAAGTAGCAACATTCTTTTCAAAAGTTCAAGTTTGCCTAATTTCAAATACTCAAGTCTCATTTGAAAGATTTCGTAGTTCATAGTCTTAATCAGCAATAACATAATTCTCTTTTAAAACAATTTGAGTAACATATGCCTTATGTGTGAGTAGGTTATTCTTGTTTATAACAATCTTATTAAGCGACCATGATCTAGGAAATGTAATACAATTTTATCTTATCTTAAACTTATATGCGGATGAAGGTTTCTCTTTGGTTTTAATATAATTAATTATTTGTCAATACATTTTCCTTTATTAATCTTTGCGATGGTTAGTTCGATACTTATTCTCATTTCGAAATCGATAAAACATTATTCTTTTAAAAACCAAGTACTCATTACTCACGAATGAGGTTTCACACTTTTAACAAAATTCATATCAATTCAATTAAGTCAAGTCTCTTATCTTTTAAGATCAAAGTCTCTTAACTTCTAAAATCAATAAACCATTCTTTTACCTATATAAAGTCGTTATAACTAACTTCCATAAAGATATTATAACACCTTATGTTTTAAACCAACCAAATTCATTTATACGTATGCGTATACCGTACTACATAGTTACAAAAAATCATGCTAGAAAGGATAGGAAGAGTTTCACATACCTCGCGAAGATTATCTACAATTATCAAAATGATCCAAGTACTACAACGCACTGGCCTTTTCCACCGCCCGAGTAGAATACGCTACTGTGATACTTCCACATAATGGTCATATCGTCTATCAGCGTCTAAGCTACTGCAGAATATTCTAAGCGAGAATGTTCTTATTCTTCTGGAAAATCGGGCGGCACTTCCCAGTCAAACTACACAAGTCTCTTGTCTGATCCTATGTAAGCAGTTCAATTCACTTCTAAAATGTCCTTCTATATCTTATACCCAATTCTAAACTACTATATGTAATCTCCAATTACAATAGAAGGACAAGATATTTACCTCGATAAGCCCAAAATTATCCAAGTTATATGTCGATCCTGAGCAAGGTTTAGCTCACGTGCGCTCGATAACTCAGAAACCCTTAGAAGTTTCCAAACAACCTACTAATACTTCAACCAACTATGAAGATTTTCCTTAGGGTTTCGTTTTGTGACTAATGGATATAAGGTAGTATTTCCGGGCATTTAGTATAGAGGTGACTTTGGAATACAACAAGGTATATGGCTAAGGTATTTTGGAATAGTAACAATACTTGGAGAATATTTTCTACCAAGGGGAGTTCGGCCGAGACAACAAGGCAAAGGGGAGGGTGTTTAGTGAGAGCCTTCTGGGGGTAGTTTGGGCGAGCTTGACTAAAGGGGAGAGGATTTTGAGACTTGGAAAATGTTTAGGGATGAAGAAGTCTTGCTAGCAAGGGGTATTTATAGAACCACGAGGGCGAATTAAAACAAATGGAGGGTGTAGATGTGGTAGCTTGTTCAAGTGAGGTCTTCCCAAGTGTCCACCACAACGTTGGGACATATGTCACCACAACATTGGGACATATGTCCCACAACAAACCATGTGGCCTTCCACTGGCTGGCGCAAAGGCAAGCCCCGTACCCAAAGTAAATCCCTCACCTCTCCGCTCACAAAGAAAATATCTTCCAAGACTTTGACCACGACCATGTCCACTTAGCCACCATTTCGTCCGACCCATGCCAACTAAGGGTGACACATGTTGCCCTCCAATTAGTCCAAAATATTTCGTCTCGGAAAAATCCGTGTCGGTTAAAATATTAAGCGTAGAATTTCCTTCATAAGTTCGAATCTTTTCCGTTGAAAGTTCAAAATTTCATCCTTAACCTAATTAGGGTTTGTACCAAGCGTCACGTCGTCCTCACGTACTACGGAAAATACGGGGTGTAACGAAGGCGAGATAGTAAGCGTTACCGTTTGGGCGCGTAATCCTGTTATACCCGTAGTTCGGTATGTATGTGAGGAATACGTCTTATAGAAAATCTGACGAAATTTTGGAAAGAAAGAAAGATGTGATTTTTGACGGAAAAGTTTAGGGTTTTGTGAAGGAAAAAGGTTCGTTGATAGAATTGGATTCCCGATTTGGTATTGGACTTGGATTATATTAGAATTTTGAGATTTTATTTTGAAATGGTCACGTGGGGTCCACGGAGAAATTCTGATTTTATGGGGCGCTTTGTTTTTGAGATTTTGATTATTTTGGATATTTTGGAAGGCGAAATATTTTGGGCGTGTAAGGGGCGACACGTGTCACCCCCTTGAGTGGCCGTGGTAGAAATTGGTGGAGACAGTGGCTAGTACTTGACCCACTTGGCGAAATGGCCATGACACTTGGAGTTGATTTTAGTTGGCCATGTGGTGTGGTGGGACCACACGCATGGCCCGATCTTGACCACCATGACTTGATCGCGACCCTTGATTGTTACATAAATACCGCTGTTAGCAAGACGTAATTTGAGCAAAAATAATACTCCTCGCTGTAGTTCTCGTCCACTCCCACTTTGTGTAGTGAAATACTTCATGTATTGTAGTATGATCCTAATACCTTAGCCTAGTATCCTAGTTGTATTCCAAAGTTATCTCAATCTTAGGGCGGAAATACTACTTTTTATTAGTCATGGCGAAACCACTAGAAAAATCTTCATAACTTGGTTGAAGTGCTTAGAGAAGTTGTCTAGAAACTAAGGGCGCTTGGAGCGGGTTGGAGCGTAAGAATTGGAGCTAAACGTTGCCGGGATCGACTTATAATCTTGGATAATTTTGGGCTTATCGAGGTAATGATCTATGTCCCACTGTTGTAATTGGATATTACGTATGTTGTAGTAGTTATACTTGAGTATATTATATTGGAAGGATGATTATAAAGTTGTTTGTATTTACATTGGATTGTATTCTGGTGAGACTTGTGTAGTATTATTGTGAAGCGAGAATTGAACACGTCCCAGGTTAGGCGTGTAATCCACTGAGTTGTTGGCACAGTAGCGGGCCTTGATAGAGGAGAGATTTATGTGGTTTCGGGGAGGTCTTTGCGAATTTTCTATAGAATAAGGAATCTTGTATTTAGAATATTCTCTGAAGAGATCTAGAAGTTGATAGACATTTTATGGCGGTATATGGGTGGAAGTACTACAGTAGCGTATTACTTGGAGGGTGGAAAAGGCTAGCAAGGTTGTAGTACTTGGAGCATTTTGCTAATTGTCGATAATCGTCGCGAGGTATGTGAACCTCTTCCTATCTTTTCTAGCATGATATATTTGTGAACTATGTAATGCGGTGGCGTACATGTGTTAAGTGAATTTAGTTGGTTTTACAACATAAAGTGTTATAACGGCTTTATGGGAAGTTTGTTATAACAACTTTATGTAGGTAAAGGAATAGTTGGTGGTTTTAAAGATAAATGACTTGATGTGAATTAGTAATGACTATGTTGTGAACTATCTAGTATGGTAGGCGTGCGTGTGTGAAATGAATTTTGTTTGTTTAAAACATAAAGTGTTATAATAGCTTTATGGGAAGTTAGTTATAACGACTTTATGAAGATAAAGAAAGATTTGATTTTGAAAGCTAAGCGACTTGATTTTGAAAGTTAAGAGACTTGATCTTGAAAGATAAGAGACTTGACTTATAAATGACTTGATTTGGGAAAAGGAGAAGTAACTTGATTTAAGTATAGGTTACTTGTTTTGAAAAGAGTAAGTTATTTGGGTTTTAGAGTATACATGATGTTGTTTTAAAAGAAAGGAACTTGGTTTAAAAAGTATAGAGTACTTGATTTTAAAAGTCTTGTAAAGGTTTCACAGTAAAGTAATTTTGTTTGAAAAGGAAATGTGTTTTTGATACTACGAGTATTAGTATCTTTTACGTAAAAGAGGTCTTTTTGAAAGAATGAAAGTGGGTATTATTTTTGGTTTTGAAACCCGTATTGTTGACATAAAATAGAAAGTACCTTGTGTGAATAACTTGACTATGTTTGGGTTGTGATAGCCTTGTAATACTTTCTTGATTGGTTTGATAAGTAAACATGTTAGGATGCTACGTGTGTTAGTGTCTTGTGATGTTTGTGTAAGAGGTTATTCTTATTGTGCTTATGTTTTTTAAACGATAAGCCATTGTTCTAGTATTATATCACTCACCTTTTGACATGATAACGGGGGTTAAGCTGCCCTCCGATGCGGGGTATACCTCAGGCGATGCAGGACTATGATTCGAGAATACCTGCATGCGGGTCGATGGGCCTATTGAACTACGAGTTCGGGTTAGTGTGCGGTCTATGTGGCCATGCGATTACATGTGGCCGTGCGGTGCGAGTCGGGGCGATTGGGAGTAGCTACCGTCACGGGAATACCTGCATGCGGGCCTGTGTGTGGCCTATCGGAGGCTGGGAAGTTCGAGTTAGCGCGCATTTGATCTAGGCGAGTGGCGGCCGATCATGTGGCGATCTATAAGACGCTTGTAATCTGATTATGGCATTGTTAGTGCGTAGGTTTTAGTAGTCGGCTATGCCTTCGTACTTACCCGTCTTTGTTTTACTATGAGGCAGGTGGGACACAGTGTTCGTGTGTACTTGGTGTTATTATATCATGTTGGCGGTGAGGAAGGTATTCCACGGGCGTGATTGATGTTGTGGCGTGAGACCCATAGTTATATTTAGTGATGACTTTGAGGCGTGAGTCACGACTTGGCATGTTGCTTACATGTATATGCTGTAGTTTGGTTATCATATATGTCTCTGTTTTATATAGACTACTTATGATTTCATTTCTGATATTTTGGTTTCACATACTTAGTACTGTTGTCTTGACCTCCTTAGAGGCTGCGTTCATCATGAGGTAGAGTACATTGGTTGTGGATCCTCGCTCGTAGGATCACGGTTCGTTTTAGGAAGCTCGTTTCTCGGGAGGCTCATCTTTGGTATAGTCCACTGTCGGTGTAGTTACTTGTACATTCGGGGTATGGCGAGAGCATCTGTCGTCATAGTTATAGTTACATTCTTAAGTGCATGTAAATCTTGTTGTAGGCGGGGTTTGTAAAAAGGATTTAACTATTGGTATATATATATATCTGAAGGTAACCTTTTAGTTGCTTTGTTTCTTATTTTATCTTGTTTCATGTTTAAGTTTTATTTCGCTGATTTTCTCGATGTTGTATCACTAGGGTGCCCGAGGTAAGGCACGATCCGCGGGTCGGTCGTGACAAAAGTGATATCAGGCGATTAATCCTCGAAAAGTGTCTCTGAGGTATACAGTAGAGTCTTGATTATCGGTGTGTTGTGCACCACGTCTATAATCGGGAGAAATTTGCGGAGACATTTAGGATTAGTTTCCATTCTTCTCACTCTGAGATCGTGCCTTGAAAGTTGTTATAAGTTGGACTCCCTCGGCGTATTCTTTTCACCGTTATGCCTCGCACGCTAACAAGGCAGCAGAGCCGAAGGGCAAGGCAGAGAGGAGGCTGAAGTAGAGCTGAGAGGTTACGAGGCACGGGCGGTCATTATCTCGAGGCAACGCTTCGGGGAGTTGCGACTCCATGTGAGAGAGTTTAGAAGCGTGGCGGTAGCTGAGACCACACATAATACTGAGCCTCGGATCCACGGCCGGGGCGAGGATATGAGTTCAAGGAGATAGCCGATTACTAGCTAAGTGGTGGTAGGAATGAGGGAGCGGGCCGGTGGTTCGGCGGTACGATGGTTCACTAGTCCGATAGTCCGAGACTTGGGATTTCTTGAGTTGCGATTCGCCGAGTTCTATGGATAGAAGCGAGGATGATCACTCGGTGTCGTGCTAGTTTGGGAGATTATTATACTGTGGTGTCGAAGGCCATGTGATGGGAGGATGTCCTAGTAGGAGGATACGGTAGGAGGACTCGGCCTCTGGGGTTAGTTCGATTCGGTGGTTCGGAGAGGAAGGGGTGTTAGCGGGAGAGGCACCCGGCTCGGTGTGGCGGTTGTGATAGGCGTCATGGTGGGGAATATCGCTTGCCCGGCCGAACGTATGCTTCACGGCCAGCGGGGCCATTTGGTGAGTTTGTTAGAGGTACGGATGTAGAGACTTCGACGCCGGGATCGGTGGTTGGTTCATCGCCTTATATAGCTAGGCGCCAGCTTGGCGAGGATTATGATTAGAAGCGACAGGAAAGTGAGGCGATAGTTGCGAGAGATATTTTTAGCCCTTAAGAGACTTGTTTATGTTGTTATGGTGATGCGTGTGTTATACCGTATATTCCGAGTATGCGTGGGAATACGTCTGGTTTGCCTAAAGATTAGGCCAAGTTCGAAATTGTGCAACTGACTTCGCAAAGAATCGTTTTCGCGAAGCGTTTCCACACTTCGTAGGGTAAATTCGGCTATGCCATTTCTAATTTTACTTGGATTTTTCAGAGGCGAAACATTTTGGACCAGCGGGAGGCGGCACCACCTCCATTGATGGACTTGAATCGTCCATTGGGCGAAAATGGAGAAGGTTGGGCACGTTTTTGTGCCTTGCACAAAGTCGAGGAGTTGGTAGGATATTTGTGTTTAGTTAATCCTCACTACACTTGCCTTACTTGTCTTCATCTTGGCCGTTGGTTGGCGAGCTTGGCTCTCATACCCCCACAGATGAAGAATTCGCCGTCCATGAAGTTGTCTTCCAAGTCTAAAAATCCTCTCCTCTCCCTTAGCCTTTCGTCCAACCTCCCCACGCTTTTGGTGAGTTTGGTAGGGCTACCCCACTAGCCTGTAGAAATCTACCCCCTCTTGGTAGAAAAGTTGTCTTCTAGTATTGTTATAATGCCCAAATACCTAGCCCAAATCCACTTGGTCCTTTGTAGAAGTTGTAAGAACCTAAGGTTTCTTAGAGCTCTAGGGCGTCTGACTTAGGAGCTAAACCTTGCTCGGTAGTGACTTTATCTAGGATACTATTGGGCTTACAGGGTAACTAATCCTAACACTCTTTTGAATTAGAATACTTCTTTGTAGTAGTATTAGAATAAGTATCAAATACTTAGAAGAATATCACCAGAATAGAATTGAAGCGTACCCACAGATGAAGGGTTTAAAGAAGAATAATCAAGCGTACTTACATAGAATTTGTTTCACGATGAACTTATATAGCTCAGGGTAGGAAGTCTTTGCTTGGACTTCAGTAGAATTATGAACCCTCTGTTTAGAATGACCTTGAGTAGTCTTTGATAGATATATGTGACTATTATGGTGACTCTGCGTGTGACATATTGACTTGGCGGTGGTTTTATTTGAGAAGGTATGTGATTCTTCTAAAGCATGATATTTTACAATATATATATATAGTGCGGTGAGCGTACATGTGTTAGCTGAATAATAACTACGGCAATGTCTTTGACTTAAGCTGAATAACAACTACGGCAATGCCTCGCTTAGCTTTGAATAACAACTACAGCGATGCCTGGCTTAAGCTTTGAATAACAACTACGGCAATGCCTGCGGCTTACTTTGAATAATAAAGATCACGAAAGCATTTCAAAGAATCTTTGAATCATTTTTAAGAGAGAACTAGCGGTTTTAAAGCGAAGCTTAAGAGTTATACTAGCCTTATGGGAAGTTGAGTATAACCACTTAAGATTGATAAAAGAAACAAGTTTGACTATGTGTGTATATGAACTTAAATTGAATGGTGAAAAAGAATAATAAGATGGTTTGATAAGTAGACATGATATGATGCTATGTGTGTTAGTGTCTTTATAACGTTTGTGAAAAGAGTATTAACTTGTTGTGATTATGTTGTTTAAAGATAATTTGTTATGTTAGTGTACCGTCACTCACCTCTTGAGATGATCTGGGGTTAAAATTTGCCTCCGATGCGGGGTAGACTGGTGATGCAGGACCGTGATTCGGGGAATACCTGCACATGCGGGTCGGGGCACATGCGGAACTGAGAGTTCGAGTTAGTATGCGGGGTTATGCCTGCATGCGATGCTATGTGGCCGTGCGGACCAGAGTCGGGGCGATGCCGAGAGTAGCTACCACCGATGCGGGGTTATACCTCATGCGGGCCCGTGGTGGCCTATGCGGACTCAGGGAGTCGAGTTAGGCTTGCGAGTGATAATACGGGCGAGTGGCCACTGGCTTGAATCATTCGCGGCCTAGAAAAGACCTATTCTGATTTACCTATTGTTGCTCTTGTTTGTGATGTGGCACTATATGCGGGTTCATGGATTTGTTTCATACATACTTGCAAAAGCGTTTTTAAAATGATATGTTTCATTTAAGTATTTCTGATTTCATATACTTAGTACTGTTATCTTGACCTCCTTGAGGCTGCGTTCATCTGCGAGTAAGGGCAAGCAGTGCTAGATCCACATTCTTAGGATCTACGTTGGTGTCGGGAGCTCCGTCTTTAGGAGGCTCTACTTTTGGGTATGATCTCCTGTTGTAGATAGTTTTTATGCAGTCGGTATGGCGGGCCTGTCCACGCCATAGTTGTATATTTCCTTAGAAGTGCATGATCGTATTTATGCGATGTCGGATATAGCGCTAAACCATGTTTATATATGTATCTTAGAAAGCGTGTTTCTCGCATAAGCGTGTCTATTTTATAAAGCTGTTTCATGTCTTGCTTTATATTTCGTGATTACTCGATGTATGACTACTTAGGTGCCGTGAGGCACGATCCACGGAGCCACAGGCGAAGTCGTGACAAAAGTGATATCGAGCGATTAATCCTCGGAAAGTGTCTGACCGTATCTAGTAGAGTCTTGATTATCGGTGTGTTGTGCACCACAATGTCGAGAGGCTATAGGATATTTAGGATTGGTTTCCCTCTTTTCATTACGAGATCGTGCTTTAGAGGCGTGTTATAGGTTGGACCCCTCTAACGTATTCCTTTCTATGATTATGCCTCGTAAAGCGGCGGGCCCCGAAGGGCAAAGCGTGAGAGGCTGCTAGCGAGACACCCAGTCACGAGGCTCGAGCCCGATCTATACGAAGGCGGCGATTCTATGGCGTCGCCCGGCCAGCCGAACCACAGTACCCACCTCTCGCATCCCGCGGCTGGGCGGAGGTTAGAAATACAAGAGATAGCCCGACTTTTGGCTAAAGTTGTGGCCGTCGAGAGAAGGTGGATCTGGCGGTTCAGTTCGGCTCGGCCGGTCGCGCCGTGGTACACGCGGCGGATAGTTTGAGGCTACGAGATTTCTTGAGTTGTAGCCGCGAGTTTTACTGGTCGAGGCGGGAGGATGATCGCGAGAGTTCGTCCGTCGGCTTGAGGAGGATCGTGAGGTGATCAAGGCCTCGAAGGCAGTCTGTGACGCCGGTTCGCGTCGGTGCGTGATCTGCGATCGATTGGTTTTGATTCATGGGAGTTATCAGGAAACGCAGCGTCCCGGCTCGCAGGATGAGTTCTCGAGGCTTTCCTCGCTCAACTTGCCTCGCGGATGAGGAGGCGCGGGTGATAGATTTTACTCTGCGAGGCGAGAGGGCCTTTGTCGAAGTCTGATGTCGAGTTTGATTCATTGGCTCGATATGTCCCAGCTTTGGTAGCGAATATGGAGGATAGGGTGCCGTATGTCAGGGCTGAACGACTATATGGCCGTCGTGTGCGGGTGTTCTCTTCCGGGTATGGACATTACCGCGTGCGAGCTCACGCTCTTGGATGCGAGGCCTTGGTCGGCAGTGGGCGAGTGGGCGAGAAGAAGGCCGGGGCGGGAGGTGCTTACGGGGGTTATCGTGGTGGCGGCCTCGGCCGGCGGTCTGAGTCGCACGGCCGGCTGAGCACTCTGCCGTCCTCAGCCACGGCCGGAGTTTTGAGCGGACCCGGGGCCCGGGGCGGGCGTCGAGTAGCGAAGTGCGGCGATCGGGACCACCCGGTGTGGCCGTCGGTAGATCCCATTCACGGAAGTGTGGTACTGTTTTGGAGCTTATTACGATTGTGGCGGCGAGTCGCTGCGGCTTGTCCGGCCGGCGTGGCGGTGGTAGGGCTCGGCGCGAGTTACATTGCCCGACCATCTCCTCTGATTACTCGCCCGGGCGAGTACACGTGGGTCAGCCATGGCGAGTCGTGGCTCGGGTCCCGATTCGCGGTCCTCGAGAACGCGTCTATGCTTTAATCGGTAAGCGGGATCGGGAGGCCTCGCGATGTCGTCACGGAGTACCTTATCGGTTTCAGGTTTGATGTGTATGCTTTGATAGATCCGGGTTCTACTCTGTCTATATATCTCCACTTGTTGCTAGTAGGATAGGGATAGAGCACGAGTCCATGAACCGCTTTCGAGGTAGCTACGCGATGGGTGATTCGGTGGTAGCTCGGCGGGTATATAGAGCTTGTCTGTGACCATTTACGATCGTCGGACCACTGGCGACTTGATAGAGTTGGAGATGATTGACCGGCGTGATTATGGGGATGGATTGGCTAACTTCTTTCTCGCCAATGTAAGCTGCGAGAGAAAGTAATCACGGTTCCGATTTCACGAGGCCGGTTGTTGAGTGGGAGGAGCACGGTATCGCAGGGGTAGGTTTATTTCCTACCTCAAGGCTAGGAAGATAGTGCGAGAAGGGTATATCTACCGTCGTTGGTGTTTGATCTGAAGGCTGCGGTACAGATTTTGATCGATTCGATGGTCGTGAAGTTCCCAGACGTGTTTCGAGATGACCTCGGGTATCCCTCACGAGAGGAGATCGAGTTTTGTATTGACATATTGCGGACACTCGGCTATTTCCATTCGCCATACAGAATGGCGCTGCGAGTTGAGAGAGTTGAAGGATCAACTTAGAGATTTCTTTGGAGAAAGGGCTTATCGAGCCTAGTGTTTCTCCACAGGGAGCGCGGTGTGTTCGTGAAGAAGAAGGGCGGGGCAGCTGCGCATGTGTGTTGATCTGACGGTGAACAAGGTGACCATTAAACGAATACCCCCTTCCGGGATTGATGATTTGTTCGACCGGTTGCGAGTGCGAGATGTTTCTCAAGATTGATCTGCGATCGGGCTATCATCAGTGCGAGTCGAGGTGGATGTCCACAGATTGCATTCGGACGATGCGGGCATTATGAGTTGGTCATGTCTTTTGGGTTGACCAATGCTCAGGTGGTATTCATGGATTTGATGAACCGAGTGTTCAAACCATTTTGGACACGTTAGTGATAGTGTTCATTGATGATATCTTGGTTTATTCGCTCGAGCGAGGAGCATGCGGGCATTTGAGTATCTTGTGATTCTCGGACCAGCTGATTATGCGCCAAGTTTTCCAAATGTGAGTTTTGGTTGACTTGATGGCGTTTCTTGGGCATATTATGAGTGATGGCGTTGGTGAATGCGGCGAATCGAAGCGATGACTTGGCCTGAACTGCTACTCAGCGAGAGGTTCGCGATTTTACGGGCCTTGCGAGGATATTATCGTGATTCGTAGAAGTTTGCTTATCTACGCACCATTGACTAGTGACTCGAAAGGCGGCCAAGTTCGATGGGTGATGCTTGTGGCGGGGTTTCCGATTCTTGAAAGAGATTGGCGGCCCCGCTCTTACTCTTCGGAGGTCGAGCGGTTATGTTGTGTATTGTGATGCGTCGGGCATCGGGTTGGGATGTGTGTTGATGCGGCATGGCGAGTTATAGCATATGCATCCGGCGGTGAAGAAACACGAGAGGAACTACCCGCCCATGATTTGGAGTTGGCGGTGTGATTCACGCTTTGAAGATCGGAGGCACTATTTGTATGGGGTTCACGTGGATATTTATACAGACCACAAGAGCCTCGGTATATCTTGACGGAGGAGTGAACTTACGGCGAGAGCGGTGGTTAGAGTTGCTTAAGGATTACGATGTTGATATCTGTACCACGAGAAGGCGATGTTGTGGCGAGATGCTCTTGAGTCGTGGGTCGATGGGAGCCTGTCGGATGTGCGGCTAGAGAGGAGGACATGGTTCGTGATTTGCATCGATTAGCGAGCCTTGGTGTCGTTTGATTGATTACGATAGCGATGGGGTTAGAGTTCGTGAGGTTGCGAGTCTTCCATCGTCGAGGTGAAGAGGCGATTCGAGGATCGGCTTTGATTCGATATCGTGATCTGACTCTTACGTGAGGCAAGGGTCGCTTTTGAGTAGCACGATGGGGTGCTAAGGTTTGAGAAGCGGTGTGTGTTCGGATGTTTGAGGACTTGGCGGAGTTCTTGAGGAAGCACACGGCGTCGTTACTCTATCCGTCGGGTCGACCAAGATGTACCCACGACCTTAGATGCGTGTATTGGTGGGATGGCTTGAAGAGAGGCGTTGCGAGTTCGTAGCTCGGTGCGTGTTGTCGGCGGTGAAGGTAGAGCACGAGGCACGGTGGTTTATTCTGACGATTGAGATCGACACGGAAGTGAGAGGTAATCAACATGGACTTCATCGCGGGATTACCTCGCGCTCGGAGGAGACATGATTCTATATGGGTTATCGTCGGCGGTGCAAAAATCAGCCCACTTTCTTCCGTCGGGGCGACTTTTGGTGAGATTATGCGGACTTTACATCAGAGATCGTCAGCGCATGGAGTCCCTACTTGATCATGCTCAGACGAGAGCCCGATTTACGGCTAACGAGAGTCGCTTCGAGGGTTTAGGGGCCTTGAGTGAGCACAGTCTGCATTTCATCCACGAGCCAGACGGGCGAGGCGTACTATCGAACTTGAGATATCTTTGCGAGCTGTGTTATTGACCGATGGTAGTTGGGAGGATCATTTGCCTCTGGTTGAGTTCGCGTATAATAATAGCTACCACTCCGGTATTCGAATGGCACCTTATGAGGCCTTGTATGGGAGGAAGTGCGGTCGCCTATAGGTTGGTTCGATGTGGGCGAGTGCGGCTAGTGGGACAGATTTGGTACGTGACGATGGATAAGGTGAAGCTTATCAAGGCGGCTATTATTTCGAGTCGGCGAAGTCGTATCACGGATCATCGTCGTCGGCATCTTGAGTTCGAGTTCATGATTGGGTTTTCCTAAAATTGTCACCCATGAAGGGTGTGATGAGATTCGGGAAGAAGAAACTTCGGCCCTAGGTACATTGGGCGTTCAGTTGTCGCGAGGTAGGCAAGGTTGCCTATGAGTTGGATCTGCCGTCCGTCTGGAGGCGGTGCATCCGGTTTTCACGTATCTATCTTTGAGAGATGTATCGGGGATCCATCTAGGGTACACCCGATTGGCGATGTCGGTGTGGGGGTTATCGTATGAGAGATTCCATAGCGATAGTCGATGCGTCGAGTTAGGCGTTGCGGGCGAAGGGCGTGGCCGTCAAAGTCTTGTGGCGAGCGAGCTCGAGAAGGAGATGGCGTGGGAAGCCGAGGAGGACATGAGGCGAAGTATCCTCACCTATTCCCACACCTCGGGTAATTCACTTTCCTACTTGTAAATTTTAGTTATCGTTTATGCCTAAGTGTTGTTTTGTGGCGCGTGTGGCATTTGCAAGCCCATTTTAGTTATGAAGAATCTTATCGTTAAGCGTCTTGGGAAGGAACATTGGAATGAATGTTACTAAGTGGGAGAATGTTATACCGTATATTCGGAGTATGTGCGTAAGGAATACGTCTGAAGTTTAGCCTTAAAGATTAGGCCAAGTTCGAAATTGTGCCTGACTCGCAAGAATCGTTTTAGGCGAAAGCGTTTCCCACGACTTTCGTAGGGTAAATTCGGCTATGCCATTTCTAATTTTTGCGGATTTTTCCGGAGGCGAAACATTTTGGACCAACGGGAGGCGGCACTTGGCACCCTCCATTGATGGACAGATCGTCCATTGGGACGAAAATGGAGAAGGTTAGGCGTTTTTGGTGCCTTGCACAAAGTCAAGGAGTTGGTAGGATATTTGTGTTTAGTTAATCCTCACCCTACACTTGCCTTGCACTTGTCTTCATCTTGGCCATTGGTTGGCCAAGGCTTGAGCTATAAATACCCCCCTTTAGATGAAGAATTCTTCATCCACAAAGTTGTCTTCCAAGTCTAAAAATCCTCTCCTCTCCCTTAGCCTTTCGTCACCTCCCCCTTTGAGTGAGTTTGGTGAGGCCTACCCCTAGCCTAGCCGAAATCTACCCCCCCTCCCTTGGTAGAAAAGTTGTCTTCTAGTATTGTTATAATGCCCAAAATACCCTAGCCCAAATCCATTAGTCCTTTGTAGAAGTTGTGAAGAACTTCTAAGGTTTCTTGGAGCTATCGGAGCGTCTGACTTAGGAGCTAAACCTTGCTCGGTAGCGACTTTATCTAGGATACTATTGGGCTTACAGGGTAACTAATCCTAACCCTCTTTTGAATTAGAGAATACTTCTTTGTAGTAGTATTAGAATAAGTATCAAATACTTAGAAGAATATCACGAATAGAATTGATTTATTACCACGAGAAGGGTTTAAAGAAGAATAATCAAAGCGTACTTACATGGAATTGTTTTCACGATGAACTTATATAGCTCAGGGTAGGGAAGTGCTGCCCAGACTTAGTAGAATTATGAACCCTCTGTTTAGAATGACCTTGAGTAGTCTTTGATAGATATCTGTGACTATTATAGTGACTCTGCGCGACATATTGACTTGGCGGTGGTTTTTTTGAGAAGGTATGTGATTCTTCCTAAAGCATGATATTTTACAATATATATATAGTCGGTGACGTCGTGTTAAGCGAATAATAACTACGGCAATGTCTTTGACTTAAGCTGAATAACACTTACGGCAATGCCTGCTTAAGCTGAATAACTACGGCAATGCCTGCTTAAGCTGAATAACACTACGGATGCCTCAAGCTTTGAATAATAAAGATCGAAAGCATTTCAAAGAATCTTGAATCATTTTTATGAAGAGAACTAAGCGGTTTTAAAGCGGAAGCTTAAGAGTTATACTAGCCTTATGGGAAGTTGAGTATAACCACTTAAGATTGATAAAAGAAACAAGTTTGACTATGTGTGTATAATGGACTTAAATTGAATGGTGAAAAGAATAATAAGATGGTTTGATAAGTAGACATGATATGATGCTATGTGTGTTAGTGTCTTGTAGCGTTTGTGAAAAAGTATTCTTGTTGTGATTATGTTGTTTAAAGATAATTTGTTATGTTAGTGTACCATCACTCACCTCTTGAGATGATCTTTGGGGTTAAGTTGCCCTCCGTCACGAGGTAGACTTCGGTGATGCAGGACCGTGATTCGAGAATACCTCATGCGGGTCGAGGGCCTATGCGAGCTACGAGTTCAGTTAGTATGCGGGGTTATGCCTCATGCGGTCTATGTGGCCGTGCGGACAACGAGTCGAGCGATGCGAGAGTAGCTACCCTCGATGCGGGGTTATACCTCATGCGGGCCCGTGAGTGGCCTATGCGGACTCAGAGTCGAGGATTAGGCTTGCGAGTGATGTCTGGCGAGTGGCCTGCTTGAATCATTCGCGGCCTAGAAAAGACCTATTCAGATTTACCTATTGTTGCTCTTGTTTGTGATGTGGCACTATGCGGGTTCCTAGTTGTTTCATACATACTTGCAAACTGTTTTTAAAATGATATGTTTCATTTAAGTATTTCTGATTTCATATACTTAGTACTGTTATCTTGACCTCGCCCGGGGCTGCGTTCATCTGCCGTAAGGGCAAGCAGTGCTAGATCCACATTCTTAGGATCTACGTTGGTGTCGGGAGCTCCATCTTTTAGGAGGCTCTACTTTTGGGTATGATCTCCTGTTGTAGATAGTTTTGTGCGATCGGGTATGGCGGGGCCCTGTCGCCATAGTTGTATATTTCCTTAGAGTGCATAGTCATATTTATGCAGTGTCGGATGTAGCTGCTAAACCATGTTTATATATGTATGCGAAAAGCGATGTTTTCACATAAAGTGTGTCTATTTTATAAAGCTGTTTCATGTCTTGCTTTATATTTCCGGATTACTCGATGTATGACTACTTGGGTGCCGGTAAGGCACGATCCGAACCTGGAGCAGTCGTGACAACATGTTAGGTGCTATATGCGGATAGCATTGTGTTAAGTGTGAATTAGAAAACATGGGCGGTTGAGAAAGGGTAAGTGCAGGCAGAGGCGATTATGAGCCTTAGAATTTATAGCGATTAGGACCTTGGATGCAAGGCCGTCTTGAGTAAAAAGATTTTGTTTACGATTTGATCTTTGTCAGTGCATTGTGTGCGTGGAGTATAATTGTGTGATAAGTCCACGAGTGGTGTGAATTATAAGAGGGTAGTTGAGCTAAGAAGACCAGTAGGTTTCGTGACTTGATTAGTGAGATTGTTAGGATCGGGAACAAGAGCTTGGCGTGATAAATGGGTCGGGTTGAGGCAAGGTCGCGGGTCAACCGCAACCGGAATAGGGTGGAGTCAATTTGTGGTAGTCCTGTGTGATAGAGTCACGAGGTGCTAGGCGAGTTTAGGTAACCATCGTGCGGGTTCGTGGATCGTTCGACGAGTCGGATCGTGAAGGCGGGAATGGCCTTAGGGTAAATTGAAGCTAGTGGGAGTTGTTGTGAGATTAGAAATGATTTCCTCGTTGGCTTGGATTTGAGTTTTGCGCACATGTTATATTACGGCGTTGCGTGATCGGTTTAGTAAGTATAGTAGTGGAGACTATCTGCACGTTTGATTAGAGGCTTAGAAGGAACATTCGGACGAATGTTTCTAGAGGAAGAATGTTATACCCGTAGTTCGAGGTATGTATGTGAGGGCGTGCGTGAGAATCGGCGAAATTTTGGAAAGAAAGAAAGATGTGATTTTTCACGGAAAAGTTTAGGGTTTGTGAAGGAAAAAGGTTCGTTGATGGGGTGGATTCCAGTTTGGTATTTGGACTTCTTGGATTATATTAGAATTTTGGGATTTTATTTTTAGAAATGGTCACGTGGGGCCTGGAGAAAATTCTGATTTTGTGGGAAAAGCTTTGTTTTGAATTTTAGGTATTTTGGATATTTTGGAAGGCGAAATATTTTGGGCGTGTAAGGGGCGACACGTGTCACCCCTTGAGTGGCATGTGGGCGAAATTGGTGGGACAGTGGCTGTTATTTATACCGTATTTCAGTATGCGTGGGGCGTGCGTGAAAATTTGAACTTGAGAATTAGGCTTGGCGAATTAACTTTGTTCACAACACGGTTAAGTCGGTTTCGGCGAACGTTTTCCAACTTTCGTAGGGAATTTCGGCTATGTCATTTTTAATTTTCTGGATTTTTCAGAAGGCAAGCGTGTTGGGCCAACAAGAGGGCACCAGCACCTACCGTTAGCGGGCGTGAGTGGGCGGTAAAGGAGGTTGGGCGAATTGGCCTTGTTGGTCAGGAGTTGGTAGGATATTTTTGTGTGTTAGTTGGTCAAGGACACATGGGTGAATCTTGGCCACTACACTTGCATGTACTTGGCTAGATCTTGGCCATTGGTTGGCCTTGGCTTGTGCTATAAATACCCCCTTTGGAAGACTTCTTCATCCGTTCCTAAATTGTTCTAAGTGTTAGAAATCCTCCTCCCCTTGTGGGCCTTCTCGTCCTAGCCCCTCCCCTTTGAAAGGCCCTTGGCGAAGCCTCTCCCCACTCCTTGTAGTGTGGTAGTGGGGTACCCACTGCTAGTTGCTTTAGTATAATACCCACTCTTGTTAGAAATACTCTCAAAAGTATTGTTATAATGCCCAAATTACCTTAGCCATATACCTTGTAGTATTCTAAGGTTATACCTTTACAAAAGCCCGAAATACTATTATACTTCCTTGATCCACAAAACCGAAACCCTAAGTAAATCTTCACAGTAGTTGAAGTAGTAAGTAGAAGTTAGTTAGAACTTCTAAGGGTTGTTTGGAGTGGAGTCGGGCCGCGGAGTAGGAGCTAAACCTTGCTCGGGATCGACATTTAAACTCGGATAATTATGGGCTTATCGAGGTAAATATCTTGTCCTATTGTAATTGGAAATTACATGTTGTTAGATTATATAGTTGAAGTATACTATATATAGTCTTGAGCGTTGTTATCGCAATGTCTTTTGACTTAAGCTGAATAATAAGAAACCTTTTGAAGAAGAATCTTGTGTATTTACATAGTGTATTACGATGAGCTTGTGTAGCTTTTACGTGAGGTAGAATTGTACGTCGGATTAAGCGTATAACCCCACTGGTTGGCTTGGTAGCGGCCCGATAGAGGAAGAGATTTACTGTTGCGGGAGAGTCTTTGCCGAATTTTACGTAGAATGTTCTACGAAGGGATCTAAATGTTAATGGCGCCTTGTGGCCTTATAGGTTGAAGTACTACGTGTGGCGCGATCTACTTGGCTTAAAGGAGTAGAAGCGGTTGGAAGTACTTGGGCGTTTTGCTATTAGTCGATACTAAATCGCGAGGTATGTGAACCTCTTCCTATCTCTTCTAGCATGATATGTGCGAACTATGTAGTGCGGTGAGCGTACGTGTGCTAAATGTATTTGATTGGTTTAAAACATAAAGTGTTATAACGGCTTTATGGGAAGTTGGTTATAATGACTTTATGTTGGTAAGAAAATACTTGTGGTTTTAAAAGGTAGCGATTTGAACTATAAGCGGCTTGTTATGTGTTAATAAAGAACTTGAAGTATTTCAAAGGTTTTGATTCATTTTGAAAGAAGAGTAATACTTGATTTGTTTTGAAAACTTAAGAGTTATACTAGCTTTATGGAAAGTTAGGTATAACGTCTTAAGAATGTTTCTTGATTTTGGAAATCGGAATGTGTATCGACAAACCACTACAGCGTTAATAAAGGAAATGTTTTTAATAATTAAGTATTATTAAAACCGGTAGAAACTTCCATCTGCATGAAGCTAGATGAGACAAAATGATATTTCTAGATCGTAGGTCATTGTAATAAGATTGTTATAAACAAGAATATCCTACTCACATATAAGGCTTATGTTTTTCAGATTGTTTAAAGGAGAATTATATTCTTAAATGAATAAGACTATGAACTACGAAACCTTTCTAAAAAGGCAAACTTGAACATTGGAAATTAGGCAAACTTGAACCTTGGAAAGAATGTTGCTACTTAATTTTACAAAGAAGTAATTGATTTACTTTAAAAAGATAATCACTCTATTTTCATATCTACGGTATTGTGTGGTTTTTGTGAAGTAACGTATCTTTAAAAGATTTAATGTATGAAGTACTTTGGGGATAGGTACCCGAACTTGTTAGTAGAATGTACCTTGTGTGAATAACTTGATTGTATTGGTTTGTGATAGCCTTGTAATACTTTCTTGTTGATTTGATAAGTAAGCATGTTAGGATGCTACGTGTGTTAGTATCTTGTGATTATTGTGTAAGGGGTCACTCTTGTTGTGCTTACGTTGTCAAGCGTTAAGCGGATTATCTTGTTATTGTATCACATACCCCCGACTTATTATCACAGGGCTTGCCATCGCGATGCGGTCTCTACGGCTATGCGATCCTTGTGACTATGCGGTCGCGGTAACCGGGATTGATCATTCGGTGTTTAGCACGATCACGGGGATTCCCTATGCGATGCAGTTGAGACTATGCGGTCTTTTGAGACTATGCGAGCTGCGGGAGCCTAGGCGGATCGAGGTTAGCTGCGCCCGATCGGGGTATACCTCGGTGATGCAGGACCGTGATTCGAGAATACCTCATGCGGGTGCGTGGGTGACCTATGCGGGCTGCGAGAGTTCGGGGATAGGCGCGCATTGATATTGCGGGCGAGTGGCGGCCGATCATGTAGTGCGGTCTAGAAAGACCTCGGGATCTGATTTGTGGTATTTTTGGTGCGTGGGTCTTAGTAGTCGGCTATGCGCCGTACTTGCCGTCACGGTTTTATTGTGATAACTTTGAGGCGTGAGTCACGACTTGACATATTTGCTTATTTATTGTGAGCTGTAGTTGGTTATCATACATGTCTCTGCTTTATATAGACTACTATGATTTCATTTCTGATATTTATTTTGATTTCACATACTTGGTACTGTTGTCTTGACCTCGCCCGGGAGCTACGTTAAATCCGCGAGTAAAGGTACACCGATCGTTGATCCTCGCTCTTAGGAGTCACGATTCGGCGTTTGGGAAAGCTCCGTTTCTCGGAGGCTTATCTTGGTATAGTCCTGTCGTTGTAGGTATTTACATTCGGGGTATGGCGGGAACTGTCCGCCATTGTTATCGTATCATTTCTTAAGTGCATGTAATCTTGTTGTGGCGGGGTTGTAAAAGATTAAAGCTGTTCATTTGTAGGAGTTGTTATTTATATATATATCAAAGGCAAGTTTTCCTCGATTCTTGTTTTGTACTTGATTGTTTCATGTATGTGTTTTATGTTCTGCTGATTACTCGATGTTGTATCACTAGGGTGCAGGGTAAGGCACGATCCACGGCAGTTCAGTCATGACAAAAGTGGTATCGGAAGCGATTAATCCTCGGAAAGTGTCTGGGCCAGTATCGATGAAGTCTTGATTATCGGTGTGTTGTGCACTACACCAATGTCGAGGAGGCTATAGGATATTTAGGATTGGTTTCTATTCTTCTCACTCTGAGATCGTGCCTTAGAGGCGTGTTGTAAGTTGGACCCTCTAACGTATTTCTTTCCACTACCGGTATGCCTCGCGTAGAACAGCGGGCCCGGAGGGCAAAGGCGGCCGAGGCTGCGAGTGGTAAATCTGAGAGGGTTACGTGGGCACAGGCCCAATTATCACCAGGTGGTGCTTCATTCGGGGAGTTTTGCGGCGTCCTAGCCGGCGAGTTTAGCACGGCGGCGATTCCTCTGCTGCGGCCATGATATTTGAACGCCCGATTCGCGGCGAGAATAGTGAATATAGATTGCGAGGCGACCACATTGCTAACTATAGATTTGACTACGGAGAGTATACGATGTCTGCGCGAGTCTTGATGATTATCAGCGAGAAGGTTGTGCAAGTAAGTTCTTGATTGAAGCTTGAGCATGGCACGTATGCGGGCTTATACGCAGCGGTAGAAAGCGTAGAGATCGACGGTTAACGGGAGCGAGAAGAGGGCGAGTAGCAAGGTCCTTTGGTAACTGCGGCGAGTCGCCTCGCGGCGAATTAGATTATGCATTCACGGTGCGAAGGTCCTCCACGGGGTTCGGGGCGTTCGGGGTATGCGAGTTTGTCGAACTCCGGGTTTCGATTCCGATGTGTGACGTCATCGAGGGAATGTCGTCTTTTGGTTGGTACTTGTTGTACTATGGCCGTCGAGTCTAGTGTCGAAGAGTGTCCTTGTAGGAGGACTTAGCCTTGAGTCGGTGGGTAGTTCGTCACCTTCCTGCCAGCTATCGCCTGCAGGCGGGTTTGATTAGAACGACTAAGGGAGTGAAGCGATGAATCTGAGATAGATCTTTAACCTCAGGGTTTAGTATGTGTGATAAGGTGAGTATACCTTAAGTGTTATATTCGATAGCGTTGTGTAAATGGTGATTAGAAATCTTGGTTAGTTAACCAAGTAAGATTTGGGGATAGAAGGTGTGAGCCTTAGAGTTTTATCGTAGAGACCTTAGAGGTAAGGCCGTCGAGAAAAGATGTATTGTTTATGTTTGACCCATAGGAGTGCATAGTGCACGTGAGTTATGTTGTGGGATTAGTCACGAGTAGTGTGGAATGAAAGAGGGTAGTTGAGCTAAGAAGACCGCTAGGTTTTAGTAGCGTGATTAGTGAGAGTTTTCCTTGAGGAGCTGGCGTTTTGCGGCGTTCTTAGGGTCGGGTTGAGGCCACGTTGCGGGTCAACCGGCATGTATGGTGGTGGGGTCGGTTGTGGTGGTCGCCTTGTGGTAGAACACGAGGTGTTAGGCCCAAGTTTAGTTAACCATATGCGAATTCGTGGATCATTCGACCGATGGTCGGGCGAGGAGGTCGGCCGTCTTGTCTTCTAGCAAAGACCATTTACTCGGCGAGGGTTATGCGAGATGATATATCGAAAGGTTGTAAAGGCTGCGAGGTGCCTACCTTCACCTTATGTCGAACAGTGGAGCCAGTTGCGGTGTTTCTTTTCTGGAGGTTTTACGAGCAAGGTTAGGAACTCAGTAAGTCTCGAGAATCACATTCGCCTCGGGCGGTGTTTGGATTTCGAGGATAGTTCGAGAATTGTTGTCTCTGTTGAAGAGTGTTTAAGCTACCATTTCGGTGTTCGGATGTCGCCTTATGAAGCCTTGTAGGGCGGATGTGTGAGTCGTCGGTCGATTGGTTCGATGTTGGCGAGATTGAGATAGTTGGTTGAGCTTGTTCCGGTAATTTGTGGATAGAGTAAAGCTTGTCTAGAAGAGGTTACAGCGGCTCGGAGAAATCGTGCGGATAATCGGCGGCGACGCAGAGTTCAGTTGGCCAGTCGGTCTTGAAAGTACCACCGGGTTGGGTGTGGCGAGTTTTGGAATACAGAGGAACTTAGCCCGAGTTACTTTGGGCCTTTGAGTTCATGTGAAGAATAGGCGGGTTGCCTATATGTTAGCATTCTTGTCCGGCTTAGGAGGCGGTCGTCGATCTTCGTGTTATGTTGAGAAGGAAATTGGAGATCCATCAGTGTTCCCGACTAATGATGACCAAAGTTGAAGATAGTAACCCGAGTTTTGAATCTGACGATGCTTTAAATGTAGTAGGAGTTCGAATGTCACGGCGGCCGGTGATCGCGTGCGGCCGGTACCATTTGTTGGGTCGGCAGGAAGGTTAATGCCTCGGGCAAAGTGACAAAAGTGGTATCATTTTGGTGATGTTAGAGTGTTTCCTCGTGGACTTGGATGTAAGCATTTTCGCAAGTTGTTTACGTGGCGGTGTGGCAGGATTGTTTCGTAAGTATGGTAGTGAAGACTATACTGGCGCGCGTTTGTTTTGAGACTTATAATGAACATTCGGGACGAATGTTTCTAAGGAGGGGAGAATGTTATACCGTATTTCCGGAGTATGCGTGGGGCGTGCGTAGAAAATTTGAACTTGAGAATTAGGCTTGGCGAATTAACTTTGTTCACAACACGGTTAGAGTCGGTTTTGGCGAAAGCGTTTTCCACGACTTTCGTAGGGAATTTCGGCTATGTCATTTTAATTTTTACGGATTTTTAGAGAGGCGAAGCGTGTTGGGCCAACAAGAGGCGCGGCAGCACCCTCTCATTGCGGGCGTGAGTGGCGGTAAAGGAGGGTTGGGCGAATTGGCCTTGTTGGTCAAGGAGTTGGTAGGATATTTTTGTGTGTTAGTTGGTCAAGGACACATGGGTGAATCTTGGCCTACACTGCATAAGACTTGGCTAGATCTTGGCCATTAGTTGGCCTTGGCTTGCTATAAATACCCCCTTTGGAAGACTTCTTCATCCATTCCTAAATTGTTCTAAGTGTTAGAAATCCTCCACTCCCCCTTGTGAGCCTTCTCGTCCTAGCCCACTCCGCTGAAAGGCCCATGGCGAGAGCCCTCTCCCCACTCCTTGTAGTGTGGCGTGGGTACCACTAGCCTAGTTGCTTTCGTATAATACCCACTCCTCTTGTTAGAAATACTCTCAAAGTATTGTTATAATGCCCAAATTACCTTAGCCATATACCTTGTAGTATTCTAAGGTTATACCTTTACAAAAAGCCGAAATACTATTATACTTCCCTTGATCCACAAACCGAAACCACTAAGTAAATCTTCACCCGTAGTTGAAGTAGTAAGTAGAAGTTGGTTAGAACTTCTAAGGGTTGTTTGGAGGCGGGTGGGCGCCTTGGAGTAGAGCTAAACCTTGCTCGGGATCGACATTTAAACTCGGATAATTATGGGCTTATCGAGGTAAATATCTTGTCCTATTATAATTGGAAATTACATGTTGTTAGATTATATAGTTGAAGTATACTATATATAGTCTTGAGCGTTGTTATCGTGATGTCTTTTGACTTAAGCTGAATAATAAGAAACCTTTTGAAGAAGAATCTTGTTGTATTTACATAGGTGTATTCTGATAGACTTGTGTAGCTTTTACGTGAGGTAGAATTGTACGCGTCCGATTAAGCGTATAACCCCGCGGTTGGCTTGGTAGCGGCCCAGATAGAGAGAGATTTCTGTTTGTTGCGGGAGAGTCTTTGCCGAATTTTACGTAGAATGTTCTCTGAAGGGATCTAAATGTTAATGGCGCGCTTGTGGCCTTATAGGTTGAAGTACTACGTGTGGCGCGATCTACTTGGCAAAGGTAGCCGCGGTTGGAAGTACTTGGGCGTTTTGCTATTAGTCGATGCTCGTGCAAGGTATGTGAACCTCTTCCTATCTCTTCTAGCATGATATGTGAACTATGTAGTGCGGTAGGCGTCATGTGCTAAATGTATTTGATTGGTTTAAAACATAAAGTGTTATAACGGCTTTATGGGAAGTTGGTTATAACGACTTTATGTTGGTAAGAAAATACTTGTGGTTTTAAAAGGTAATCGATTTGAACTATAAGCGGCTTGTTATGTGTTAATAAAGAACTTGAAGTATTTCAAAAGGTTTTTGATTCATTTTGAAAGAAGAGGTAATACTTGATTTGTTTTGAAAACTTAAGAGTTATACTAGCTTTATGGAAAGTTAGGTATAACGTCTTAAGAATGTTTTACTGATTTTGGAAATCAGAATGTGTATCGACAAACCACTGCAGCGTTAATAAAAGGAAATGTTTTTAATAATTAAGTATTATTAAAACCAGTAGAAACTTCCATCTGCATAGAAGCTAAGATGAGACAAAATGATATTTCCTAGATCGTGGCTGCTGTAATAAGATTGTTATAAACAAGAATATCCTACTTACATATAAGGCTTATGTTTTTCAGATTGTTTAAAGGAGAATTATATTCTTAAATGAATAAGACTATGAACTACGAAACCTTTCTAAAAAGGCAAACTTGAACATTGGAAATTAGGCAAACTTGAACCTTGGAAAAGAATGTTGCTACTTAATTTTACAAAGAGAAGTAATTGATTTACTTTAAAAAGATAATCACTCTATTTTCATATGCTACGGGTATTGTGTGGTTTTTGTGAAGTAACGTATCTTTTAAAGATTTAATGTATGAAGTACTTTGGGGATAGGTACCCGAACTTGTTAGTAGAATGTACCTTGTGTGAATAACTTGATTGTATTGGTTTGTGATAGCCTTGTAATACTTTCTTGTTGATTTGATAAGTAAGCATGTTAGGATGCTACGTGTGTTAGTATCTTGTGATTATTGTGTAAGGGGGTCACTCTTGTTGTGCTTACGTTGTCAAACGTTAAGCGGTTATCTTATTATTGTATCACATACCCCTTGACTTATTATCTGAGGGCTTGCCACCGCGATCGGTCTCTACGGCTATGCGATCCTTGTGACTATGAGGCGTGAGTCCACGACAACATGGCCTTATTTATTGTGAGCGTAGTTGGTTATCAAACATGTCTCCCGCTTTATATAGACTACTATGATTTCATTTCTGATTTATTTTCGATTTCACATACTTGGTACTGTTATCTTGACCTCGCTTGAGCTGCGTTAATGCCGCAGTAAAGGTACACCGATCGTTGATCCTCGCTCTTAGGGTCCAGATTCGGCGTTTGAAAGCTCCGTTTCTCGGAGGCTTATCTTAGTATAGTCCATGTCGTTGTAGGTATTTACATTCAGGTATGGCGGAACCATCCGCCATTGTTGTCGTATCATTTCTTAGAAGTGCAGAAATCTTGTTGTGGCGGGGTTGTAAAAAGTTAAACTGTTCATTTGTAGGAGTTGTTATTTATATATATGCGAAAGGCAAGTTTTCCTCAGTTCTTGTTTGTACTTCAATTGTTTCATGTATGTGTTTTATGTTCATGATTACTCGATGTTGTATCACTAGGGTGCGGGTAAGGCACGATCACGTGCCAGGTCGGTCGTGACACTAGCCATCCCTTGGCGAAATGGCCATGACACTTGAGTTGATTTTCGTTGGCCATGTGGTGTGGTGGGACCCACACACATGGCCCAATCTGACCACCCACTTGATCATGACTCTTGATTGTTCTATAAATACCCCTTGTTAGCAAGACATAATTTCATCCACACTTAAGAGTTTTCAAGGCAAAAATAATACTCCCTCCTTTGTAGTTCTCGTCCCCCTCCCACTTTGTGTAGTGAAATACTTCATGTATTGTAGTATAATCCCTAATACCTTAGCCTAGTATCCCTAGTTGTATTCCAAAGTTATCTCAATACTAGGAGCCCGGAAATACTACTTTATTTCAATAGTCATAAGCGAAACCAGAAAAATCTTCATAACTTGGTTGAAGTGTTTAGAGAAGTTGTCTAGAAACTTCTAAGGGCCGCTTGGAGCGGGTTGGAGCGTAAGGAATTGGAGTTAAACGTTGTCCAGGATCGACTTATAATCTTGGATAATTTTGGGCTTATCGAGGTAATGATCTATGTCCCCCTATTGTAATTGGATATTACATGTTGTAGTAGTTATACTTGAGTATATTATATTGGAAGGATGATTATAAAGGATTGAACTTTATTTACATTGGATTGTATTTACAGTAGACTTGTGTAGTATTATTGTGAAGCAGAATTGAACACGTCCGGTTAGACGTGTAATCCCCTGAGAGTTGTTGGCCTGGTAGCGGGCCTTGATAGGGGAAGAGATTTATGTGGTTTCGGGGGGGGAGGTGCTGCCGAATTTTCTGTAGAATAAGGAATCTTGTATTTAGAATATTCTACGAATAGATCTAGAAGTTGATAGACGTTTTATGGCCAGTATAGGTGGAAGTACTACGAGTAGCATATTCTACTTGGAGGGTGGAAAAGGCTAGCAAGGTTGTAGTACTTGGAGCATTTTGCTAATTGTCGATAATCGTCGCGAGGTATGTGAACCTCTTCCTATCTTTTCTAGCATGATATGTTGTGAACTATGTAGTACGGTAGACGTACATGTGTTAAGTGAATTTAGTTGGTTTACAACATAAAGTGTTATAACGGCTTTATGGGAAGTTTGTTATAACAACTTTATGTGGGTAAAGGAATGGTTGGTGGTTTTTAAAAGATAAATGACTTGACGTGAATTAGTAATGACTATGTTGTGAACTATGTAGTACGGTAGACGTACGTGTGTGAAATGAATTTTGTTTTTTTTTAGGTAAATGCAAATATTATTACTAGAAACCGAAAGAAAAGTGGCTACAATCCATCATTGAGGGTTCTCAGTCCTCAACGTAATTTAAAGAAGAAACGGGGGAGTAAGGAGTTGTCACTCGAAGGTGCCATTACAAGAAGGATAAAATCATAAGTACTCTATAGGATGTTGTTTTAATCTTGGTAATGACCTCTTCTGCCGTGAGTTTGTGCCATCAAAGAAGCGGTGTGTTCCTTGTCCTCCAAATCTCATGAACCATGTCTGAGAAGGCAATTAAGGTTGCTTTTGCTCGGATGCACATTCGCGGTGGTCTTTTTAATCCATTTGAAGAGCTTTCAATAGTGGTCATTTCTCTCTTAATTCCCAACCAGTCTCTTATGCTTTTCCAAATCAAGCGGGTGTAGGGGCATGTGAAGAAGAGGTGCTCCCTTGTTTCATTTGCTTGCTTGCAGAACCATGAGACTTATCCTCAAGTTGAGATAGGAAAGGGTGTCCTTTGTAGCTAACCGCTTTCTACAATTTAACCACATGGTGAGCGAGAACTTTGGGGATGAATCCTCTCAGATTTGTGACATCCAAGGCTTTTTCTTGCTTAGAGCGCAAGATCTCATATCTGAGACTTGAATCAAATTTCTGGTTAGTACAACACTTTGCTAATCCGGCAATTGCAACTCCTTGGCTACCAAAGATGGAAACAAGTTTGTCGCGTATCCGCAAATCTTTACGAATAGGGAGTCTCTAGGGCGTACCTCGTAGTCCCAAAAAGAACCGCCTCTCAAATAAAAGTATTGACCCATTGGACCCAAAGTGAGTGCATACGTGTGTGTTTGCCAAATAGGCCAGGAAGCGGGCATTGTTCCAATCCTTGATATTCATAAGGCCCAAACCTCCTTCCGATTGAGGCGGGCAAATGGTTTCCCAAGCAACTCTTGGTGGTTTCCCACCCCATAAGAAGCTGGATACTGAGCGGACCACCTTGTTGAGTACAATGGCGGAATAGGAAGGGCCGGAACCAAAACTCTCGACCCTGGATGACGGACCTAATAAGCTCTAGTTTTGCTGCATAGGAAAGAGTGTGGTGTCCCCATTTCTGAATGTAATTCGAAATAGCACTAGTGAAAGAGCAAATTGTTCCACAGAGACTGAAATTGGGGACAAAGGGATCCCCAGTGCGTCTTGGGAAAGCTACCAATGCGAATCAACCACGGCCAAGATCAAATCACGTACCTCATCATGTACTCCGCTAAGTAGACGGAGGATTTGGATGGATTAAGGGTTAACCAGAGACATCCTCCAACTCCTCTAGACAGTTCATAAGAATCTCAACCGAAGAAATATCACCTTTGGCAAAAAGCATGAGGTCATGCAAAAGCAAGATGAGTAATACCCATCCTTTTACATTTTGGATAATAAGAGAAAGCTCTAGCCTCGGTCCTCATTTTAGCATCCTCGAAAGATAATCCATACACAAGATAAAGGCGTTGGGGACATAGGATCACCTTGTCTAAGACCGCGCTTACCCTTGAAGTAACCATGTAACTCAGTTGATAGAAAGAGAAGGGCGTTGAGCAAACACACTCCATGATCCACACGACAAATGCATGCGGAAAGTTGAGGCCTCTTATCTTGAATCAAGGAAACTCGAGAGACCGTGTCAAAAGCTTTCCTAAGATCCACCATGAGCATACACCTAGGTGAGATTCTGGCTCTATTAAATCCTCTCACAAACTCTTGTGCTACATAGACATTGTCCATCATATTTCTCCCTTTCACAAAAGCCCTTGCGATTTGTCAACGATAGAAGGAAGAATCTTTGCCATTCTGTTAGCTAAAATCTTTGTAATAATCTTATAGACCACATTAGTCGGTCCAATAGGCCTAAAATCAGTTACCTTAGGATCCCTGTCGGTCTTGGGCGACAAGGCAATGATGGTGTGATTAAGTTGTTTCAAAGAACCCACGAAGAGAAGAACTCCTGCTTCTTACTACATCATGTCCCATCTCTCCATCTATTCTTAAAGAAAGTGCGAATACCCATCTGGTCAGAGCTTTATCATTTCCAATATCGGAAAGAGCTTCCCAAATCTCCTTTGGGGATCAAGTGCAAAAGTTGTATCCTCTTCACTTAGCTTGCCCAAAGTTGCACACTTCAGGATCAAAGTTCGATGTGGGTCGAGATGTGCCAAGAAGATCTTATAAAATTCCTCTGAAGCTTTCTTACCTCCCGGTGATGTAGTGATAATCCCATTAGTTTTGACAAGAAAATTGATGGAGTTCTTGACATTACTTCTCTTGATCAAGCTATGGAAGTATTTGGAGCATTTATCACTTCAATCAAGTGTTTCTGTCTCGACTTTTGCCTAATGAAATGTCTCTCGACTTCCATTAAGGTGTTGGCTTTAACTCTTGAGGACTTAACCTTTGATTTAAGCTCCTCATCAAAGGGTCCCCATATGTGCACTAATAGCCTCCTTAAACTCCATGTTTGCCTCCTTAGCTCTTTGATCAATCTTTGCCGAACTCACTTATATTCAATGCCCTCGTGGTTGTTTCAAGGCTTTCAATTTCGATGCTAGAGCGAATTGAAGCGGTACCTAGAATGTCTTGTCTCGGCATGAAGTCATAATGTTGTCAAAGCGGGGTGAAAGCCACATATTCATGAACTTGAAAGGCGCTTAATATTATAGGATGCAATTACCGTAGCCATCACGGGCGGTGGTCGAGGCAGTTCCATAGGCATGAAATTGGTGTGCATTCTAAGGTCAAATCGCCCCGATTTTGATTCATCATTACTCTATCAAGCTTGGACCAAATCGAACCATTTGTCCAAGTGTAGAAAGAACCGGAAGATGGAGTGTCTTCTAGTCCATGAGCATTCACGAAATCTCGAGGTCCTTAAGTGCATGCGGCGTTAGAGGAGGGCCTCCGCCTTATCTTGAGGGTAGCGATAAGTGTTGAAATCTCCCATAATCATCCAAGGTTTAGTGATGCCAATGCCCAAGTGAGTAAGGTGATGCCAAAGGATCCTCCTATCCGTGATGTTGTAAATCGGATACACGAATGTTGCAAGGAAGGACACTTGAGTAATCTTACAACTTGCCTGAACATGGATATGTTGAGAATCCATTCCAAGCACTTCACAATGGACCTTTGAGGATCCACAAGAGTAGCATTCTTCCACCATCGATGAATTCCATATTTGAGCATAAATTCCAACCTTTGAATCTTTTAGAAGAGAAAGACTCAATCCTTTCCTTAGAGAGTTTTGTTTCCAAAAGACAAATCAATGCCACATCATGCTGTTTAGTGAGACTACACACTAGTGCTTGCGTGGCTGCCCTGTCCCTTAGTCCGCAAAGTTAAGAGACTTGATCTTGACTTATAGATCAAGTCTCTTGACTTATAGATCTTGACTTGAAAGTTAAGAGACTTGATCTTGAAAGATAAGAGACTTGACTTATAAATGACTTGATTTCGGAAAAGGAGAAGTAACTTGATTTAAGTATTATAGGTTACTTGTTTTGAAAAGAGTAAGTTATTTGGGTTTTAAGAGTATACATGATGTTGTTTTAAAAGAAAGGCACTGTTATACCCCGTATTTCCAGAGTATGTACGTGAGGGCGTACGTATAAAAGTTAAGCCTTAGTTAGGCATTAAGGACAAAAAACTTGTGCACAACCCACTAAAAGAATCGTTTTCCGACGAAACGTTTTACAAAACTTGCGACGGGAAAATTACGGCTATGTCATTTATTATTTTTGCGGATTTTTCCGAGAGACGAAACATTTTGGACCAACGAGAGGGCGACACTTGTCACCCTCTAGTTGGCGGATTTGAGGCGTCCATTTGGACGAAATTGTGGCTTGTTTTGTCAAGGAGTTGGTAGGATATTTTGTGTGGTAGTTGGATAAGGTACACTTGGGTGAATCCACACCCTACACTTGCCTAGCACTTGGCTTCATCTTGGCCATTGGTTGGCCATTGGTTGTCCTATAAATACTCCCCTAACTTGAAGGTTTTCTTCATCCACAAATCACTCTCCAAGTCTTGAAAATCCTCCACTCTCCTTGTGAGCTTTTCGTCAAGCCTCCCCCGAGTGAAGCTTAGGCAAACACCCTCCCCAGCCACTAGCCAGAAACACCCCCCCTTGGTAGATAGTTGTCTTCCAAATACCCTAGCCCAAATTCCTTATAGTACTTAAGTAGAAGTTGTGTAGAACTTCTAAGGGTTTCTTGGAGCTATCGGAGCGTGCAATTAGGAGCTAAACCTTGCTCAGGATCGACGTTTATACTTGGATAATTTTGGGCTTATCGAGGTAAATACTCTTGTCCTTCTATTGTAATTGGATATTACATATAAGAATAGTTAAGACTTGAGTATAAGATATAGAAGGATATTAAAGAATAGTATTGAACTAAAATCACATCAGAAGAATAATAAAGAAGATTGAACTGTACTTACATAGGATTGTATTTACAGTAGACTTGAGTAGCTTGACGGGTAGGGAAGTACTGCCCAATTTTCCGTAGAATAGAGAACCCTCTGCTTAGAACTGTATACAGAATAGTCTAGACCTTGATAGACGTATCTGACTATTATAGGTTGATTCTCTGCGCGCGACATATTCGACTTGGCAGGTGGTTTTCGCCGAGAAGGTATGTGATTCTTCCTATACTCTTGAGCATGATATTTTAAAATATATATATAGTACGGTAGACGTACGTGTGTTAACTGAATAATAATTATGGCAATGTCTTTTGACTTAAGCCTGAATAATAATTTCGGCAATGTCTTTTGACTTAAGCCTGAATAATAAGAATCTTGAAGTATTTCAAAAGATTACTGAATCATTTTTAACAGAAAAGAAATATGTGGTTTTTTAAACAAAAAGCTTAAGAGTTATACTAGCTTTATGGGAAGTTAGGTATAACAACTTAAGAAAGATAAAAGGAACGGTTTACTTATGTGTTTATAAAAGACTTATATTGATTTCTGGAAAGCATAATAAGATGGTTTGATGAGTAGACATAATATAATACTATGGGTGTTAGTGTCTTGTAACGTTTGTATAAGAGGGTATTCTTGTTGTGCTTATGTTGTTTAACGATAAGCTGTGATGTTAGTATTATATCACTCACCTCTTGACATGATACCGGGGGTTAAGCGCCTCCGATCTGGGGTATACCTCGAGCGATGCGTGTGACTATGATGTGAGGATACCTCATGCGGGTCCAGGGGACCTATGCGGAGCTACGAGAGTTCCAGGTTAGTGTGCGGGGTTATACCTCATGCGGTCTATGTGGCCATGCGGACTACGAGTCCAGGGCGATGCCGAGGAGTAGCTACCCTCGATGCGGGGAATACCTCATGCGGGCCTATGTGAGTGGCCTATCACGGACTACGGAGTCGAGATTAGGCATGCATAATGATACTATAGGCGATTGACCTTGCTTGATCATTGCGGCCTAGAAAAGACTGTCTGATTTACCTATTGTTGCTCTTGTTTGTGATGTGGCACTATGTGCGATTACATTGGTTGTTTAAATGCATATTTGTAAAAAAATTGGTTTTAAAATGGTATGATTTCATTTAATTACTTTACGCTTTCACATACTTAGTACTGTTATCTTGACCTCCTTGGGGTTGAGTTCATGCAGTAAGGGCGGCAGTGCTAGATCCACATCCTTAGGATCTTTTGCTTTGGTGTCGTGAGCTCCATCTTCCTGAGGCTCGACTTTTAGGTATGATCTCCCATTTGTTGTATATAGTTTTGTACATTCGGGGTATGGCGGGGCCTGTCCGCCATAGTTGAATTATCTTCTTAGAAGTCCGTAGTCCTATTATGCAGTTGAGATGTAAGCGCTAAACTATGTTTATATATATATGCGAAAGCGACATTTTCTCACATAAAGCGTGTCTCATTTACATTGTTTCATGTCTTGTTTTTATATTTCCGATTACTCGATGTATGACTACTTGGGTGCGGGTAAGGCACGATCCACGAACCGGGCAGTCGTGACAAAAGTGGTATCGAGCGATTAATCCTCGGAAAGTGTCTACAGACCGTATCTAGTAAGTCTTGATTATCGGTGTGTTGTGCACCACGATAATCGTGAGGCTATAGGATATTTAGGATTGGTTTCCATTCTTCTCATTCTGAGATCGTGCCTTAGAGTTGTGTTATAAGTTGGACCCCTCTAACGTATTCCTTTTCTGTAACAGATATGCCACCATGTAAGGCAACCCGGGCCCAGAAGGGCAAAGCGTGAGGAGGCGCTAGTAGGACAAAGAGTCACGAGGCTCGTGCCCGATCTATGCAGGCAGCGCGAGTTCCATGACGCCCGGCCCAGTGAGACCACACCGACCGCACCTCCTGTCCCACGGCTGGGCGGAGGAGTTAGGGTACAAGGAGATGGCCCGACTATTGGCGAGATTGTCGCCAACGTGAGATAAGGCTGAATCTGGCGATTCCAGTTCAGCCGGTGCACATGGTTCACGAGATCGGATAGTTTGAGGCTACGGATTTTTCGAGTTGTAGCCCGCGAGTTCTACGGGTCGAGGTGCGAGGATGATCGCGAGGAGTTCATCCGTCGATTCTGAAGGATCATCACGGGTGATCAAGGCTTCAGAGACAGAGTCCGTGATCTTCGGTTCGCATCGGCTGCGTGATACCGCAGTCGATTGGTTTGATTCGTGTGAGTTATCCCGGGGAGAGCACGCGTCCCCAGCTACTTGGGATGAGTTCTCGGAGGCTTTTCTCACTCACTTCTTGCCTCGCGGATGAGAGGCGCGGGTGACAAATTTTTGTTCTTTGAGGCGAGAGGGCCTTGCAGTTAGGGAGTACAATGTTAAGTTCGATTCGTTGGCTCGATATGTCCCTGCGTTGGTAGCGGATATGGAGGACAGGGTGCACCGCTACGTCACCGGGCTAGATGATTATATGGCCGAGTCTTGTGCGGGTGTGGCTCTTCAGCCAGGTATGGATATTACCGCGTGCGAGCTCATCTGCTGGGATGCGAGGCGTAGAGGCGGCGGGTTGTGACAGCAGCGAGAAGAGGACCGGGCGCGAAGTCTTTTGGTAGTTATCGTGGTGGGCGGCCTCGGCAGCGATCTAGATTTGCACCACGGCCGGCTCGAGCACTCTGCGCGTCCTCGGCCTGGCCCAGTATTGAGGCGGTCGGGGCGGGACTTGAACTTCGGGTAGCGAGTCTTGGCGATCAGGACCACCCCTCCGGTGTGGCGTCGGTAGATCCCATTCGGGAATTGTGGTACTCTCCAGAGTTTATTCTGATTGTGGCCAGCGAGGTCATTATGCGAGTCTGTCCGACCGAGCGTGCGCAGGTAAGTCGACGCCGAGTGCATTGCGGTGCCCATCCCTACGATTACACGCCGGGCGAGTACTCGTGGACCCAGTGTCGCGGCAGGTCGTGGCGCGGGTCGATTCGCGATCCTCGAGCGTAATTATGCCTTGTCGGTAGGAAGGATCAGGAGGCCTCACCTGATGTCGTCAAAGGTACCTTATCAGTTTCTGGATTCGATGTGTATGCCTTGATAGATCCGGGTTCTACTCTGTCCTATATATCTCCCCTTATTGCTAGTAGGATGAGGATAGAGCACGAGTCCATAGACCACTTTCGAGGTAGCTACGCGATGGTGATTCGATGGTAGCTCGGCGGGTATATAGGGCTTGTCCGATGACCATATCTGATCGTCGAGACCTGGCGACTTGATAGAGTTGGACATGACTGATTTCGATGTGATCATGGGTATAGATTGGCTAGCTTGCTACGCCAATGTAGGCTGCAGAGAGAAAGTGGTGCGGTTCGATTTCTGAGGCCGGTTGTTGAGTGGGAGGAACATTTGTATCGCCGAGGTAGGTTTATTTCTTACCTCGAGGCTAGGAAGATGGTGCGAGACGGGTATATCTACCATCTCGTTCGGGTGTTTGATCACGAGGTTGCGATGCAGATTTTCATCGATTCGGTGAGTGAGAGTTCCCGGATGTGTTTCCAGACGACCTCCCAGGTATCCCTCCGGAGAGGGAGATAGAGTTTTGCATCGATGTGCTGCCAGACACTCGGCCTATTTCCATTCCGCCATACAGAATGGCATCTGCCGAGTTGAGAGAGTTGAAGGACCAGCTGAGAGATTTGCTGGAGAAGGGCTTCATCAGGCCTAGTGTTTCTCCCCAGAAAGCCGTATTGTTCGTGAAGAAGAAGGATGGGACGCTGCGCATGTGTGTTGATTACGGGCAGCTGAACAAGGTGACTATTAAGAATAGATACCCCCTTCCCAGGATTGATGATTTGTTCGACCAGCTGCACGGTGTGAGATGTTTCTCCAAGATTGATCTGCGATCGGGCTATCATCAGGTACGAGTCAGAGAGGCGGATGTCCCTAGGACTGCATTCCGGACCATGCGGGCATTATGAGTTCGAGTGTCATGTCTTTTCCAGTTGACCAATGCTCGCGGTATTCATGGATTTGATGAACCGAGTGTTCAAGCCATTTTGGATACGTTTGTGATAGTGTTCATTGATGACATCTTGGTTTATTCGCTCGGAAGCGAGGAGCATGCGGAGCATTTGAGGCGTGTTGAGAGTTCTCGGGACCAGCGATTATCGCCAAGTTTTGAAATGTGAGTTCGGTTGACTTGGTGACTTTTCTTGGGCATATAGTGGGGCGATGGTATTCGTGGAATACGGCAAGATCGAAGCGATCGGGAGTTGGCCTAGACCTACTACTCGGCGAGGTTCGCGATTTTACGGGCCTTGCGAGTTATTGCTCAGCGGTTCGTAGAAGTTTGCTTCTATCTGCACCATTGACTAGGTGACTCGGAAAGCGGCTAAGTTTCAATGGACTGATGCGTGTGGCGGGGTTTCCGATTCTTGAAGGAGGCGGCGGCCGCCCGTTCTTACTCTTTCGGAGGTCAGGCGGCTATGTCGTGTATTGTGATGCTTCAGGCATAGGGTTGGTATGTGTGTTGATGCTGCATGGCAAGGTTATAGCGTACTCATACCGACAGCTTAAGTAGCATGAGAGAAACTACCCCACCCATGATTTGGAGTTGGCAGCGGTGATTCACGCCTTGAAGATCTGGAGGCACTATTTGTATAGGGTTCATGTGGATATTTATACATACCACAAGAGCCTCGGATATCTTCACCCGAGGAGTGAACTTATGACGAGGCGGTGGTTAGAGTTGCTTAAGGATTATGGCGTCGATATCTGTACCACGGGGAAGGCGATGTTGTGGCGGATGCTCTTAGTCGTAGGTCGGGGAGTCTATCGGATGTGCGACGAGAGAGGAGGGGCATGGTTCACGATTTACATCAGTTAGCGAGCCTTGGTGTCCGTTTGATTGATTCTGATAGCAGTGGGGTTCGAGTTCGCGAGGTTGCCGAGTCTTCCATCGTCGAGGAGGTGAAGAGGCAACAGTTTTAGGATCCGGTTTTGATTCGGTATCGTGATACGGCTCTTCGTGAGGGGAAGGGTCCTTTTGAGGTAGCACCTGATGGGGTGCTAAGGTTTGAGGGCAGGTTGTGTGTTCGGATATTTGGGACTTGGCGGGTTACGGGAAGCACAGCGCGCGTTACTCTATCCATCTGGGGTCGACCAAGATGTACCACGACCTTAGATCTATGTATTGGTGGGATAGCTTGAAGAGGGATGTTGCAGAGTTTGTAGCTCAGTGCCCGTGTTGTCAGCAGGTGAAGATAGAGCACCAGAGGCCTAGTGGATTATTGCAGACGATAGAGATCTCGACCTGGAAGTGGAAGGTGATCAACATGGACTTTATCACTGGATTACCTCGCACTCCGAGGAAGCATGATTCTATTTGGGTTATCGTCGACAGGCTGACGAAATCAGCCCACTTTTCCGTCGGGCGACGCACTTTTCGGTGAGGATTATGCGGACTTTACATCAGAGATCGTCGATCGCATGGAGTCCCTATTTCGATCATATCGACGGAGCCCGATTTCGACTAACCGGAGGTCCTTCGAGAAGGGTTTAGGACGCAGGTGAGCACGAGTCGCATTCCATCCGCAGAGCCGGACGGTGGCGCCTTATCTGGACTCTTGAGGATATGCTGCGAGCCTATGTTATTGACTTCAGGGGTAGCTGGGAGGATCATTTGCCTCTTGTTGAGTTCGCGTATAATAATAGCTACCACTCCAGTATTCAGATGGTGCCTTATGAGGCCTTGTATGGGAGGAAGTGGAGATCGCCGATAGGCTGGTTCGATGTGGGCGAGTGCGATTAGTAGGACCGATTTGGTGCGTGACGATGGATAAGGTGAAGCTTATCCGGGGCGATTCTTGGCGGCTCGAGTCGGCAAGTCATATGCGGATCATCGTCGTGACATGAGTTCGAGGTTGATGATTGGGTTTTCCTCGAGTGCCACCCGTGAAGGGTGTGATGAGATTAGGGAAGAAAGGAACTCGGCCCAGTACATTGGGCGTGTCAGTTGTCCGCGAGGTAGGCAAGGTTACTATGAGTTGGATCTGCGTCCGTCTGGAAGCGGTGCATCCGGTGTTTCATGTTTCTATCTTTGAGAAATGTATCGGGGATCCATCTAGAGTGCATCGATTGGCGATGTCCGGTGTGAGGGTTATCGTATGAGAGATTCCATGCGCGATAATCGATCGTCGAGTTAGGCGTCTGCCGGACGGGGCGTGGCTTCCGTCAAAGTCTTGTGGCGGAACGAGCTCGGGAGGAGATGGCGTGGGAAGGCGAGGAGGACATGAGGCGAAGTATCCTCACCTATTCCCCACCTCCGGGTAATTCACTTTCCTACTTGTAAATTTTCATTGTCATATATGCCTAAGTGTTGTTTTGTGGCGTATGTGGCATTTGCAAAGCTATTTAAGTTATGAGGAACCTTATTGTTATCTGTCTTGGGAAGTAACATTGGGACGAATGTTTCTAAGGAGGAGAATGTTATACCAGTATTTCAGTATGTGCGTGAGGCGTGCGTATAAAAGTTAAGCCTTAGTTAGGCATTAGGGCGAAAAACTTGTACCTGACCCACTAAAAAGAATCGTTTTTTCCAAAGCGTTTTCCAAAACTGCGAAGGGAAAATTCTACTATGTCAATTATTATTTTTGCGGATTTTTCTGAGAGATGAAACATTTTGGACCAACGAGAGGGCGACACTTGTCACCCTCTAGTTGGCGGATTTGAGGCGTCCATTTGGATGAATTTGTGGCTTGTTTTGTCAAGGAGTTGGTAGGATATTTTGTGTGGTAGTTGGATAAGGTACACATGGATGAATTTCCACCCTACACTTGCCTTGCACTTGGCTTCATCTTGGCCATTGGTTGGCCATTGGTTGGCCTACAAATACTCCCCTAACTTGAAGGTTTTCTTCATCCACAAATCACTCTCCAAGTCTTGAAAATCCTCCCCTCTCCCTTGTGAGCTTTTCGTCCAAGCCTCCCCTTGAGTGAAGCAGCGAAACACCCTCTCCCCCCTCTAGCCCAGAAACACCCATGGTAGATAGTTGTCTTCCAAATACCCTAGCCCAAATTCCTTATAGTACTTAAGTAGAAGTTGTGTAGAACTTCTAAGGTTTCTTGGAGCTATCGGACGTGCAATTAGGAGCTAAACCTTGCTCAGGATCGACGTTCATACTTGGATAATTTTGGGCTTATCGAGGTAAATACTCTTGTCCTTCTATTGTAATTGGATATTACATATAAGAATAGTTAAGACTTGAGTATAAGATATAGAAGGATATTAAAGAATAGTATTGAACTAAAATCACATCAGAAGAATAATAAAGAAGATTGAACTGTACTTACATATGATTGTATTCTGATGAGACTTGAAGTAGCGGGTAGGGAAGTGCCTTTTTCCGTAGAATAGAGAACCCTCTGCTTAGAACTGTATACAGAATAGTCTAGACCTTGATAGACGTATCTGACTATTATAGGTTGATTCTCTGCGCGCGACATATTCGACTTGGCAGGTGGTTTTCGCCGAGAAGGTATGTGATTCTTCCTATACTCTTGAGCATGATATTTTAAAATATATATATAGTACGGTAGACGTACGTGTGTTAACTGAATAATAATTACGGCAATGTCTTTTGACTTAAGCCTGAATAATAATTTCGGCAATGTCTTTTGACTTAAGCCTGAATAATAAGAATCTTGAAGTATTTCAAAAGATTACTGAATCATTTTTAACAGAAAAGAAATATGTGGTTTTTTAAACAAAAAGCTTAAGAGTTATACTAGCTTTATGGGAAGTTAGGTATATGACTTAAGAAAGATAAAAAGGCAGTTTACTTATGTGTTTATAAAGACTTATATTGATTTGGAAAGCATAATAAGATGGTTTGATGAGTAGACATAATATAATACTATGGGTGTTAGTATGTATAACGTTTGTATAAGAGGTATTCTTGTTGTGCTTATGTTGTTTAACGATAATTTGTGATGTTAGTATTATATCACTCACCTCTTGACATGATCTGGGGTTAAGGCGCCTCCGTCGCGGGGTATACCTCGAGGCGATGCAGTGACTATGATGCGAGATACCTCATGCGGGTCGAGGACCTATGCGGAGCTACGAAAGTTCGAGTTAGTGTGCGGGGTTATACCTCATGCGGTCTATGTGGCCGTGGACTACGAGTCGGGGCGATGCCGAGGAGTAGCTACCCTCGATGCGGGGAATACCTCATGCGGGCCTATGTGAGTGGCCTATGCGGACTACGGGAGTCCAGGATTAGGCATGCATAATGATACTATAGGCGATTGGCCTTGCTTCGATCATTCGCAGCCTAGAAAAGACCTGTTACAGTTTACCTATTGTTGCTCTTGTTTGTGATGTGGCACTATGTGCGGTTACATTGGTTGTTTCGTGCATATTTGTAAAAAAATTGGTTTTAAAATGGTATGATTTCATTTAATTACTTTACAGTTTCACATACTTAGTACCTGTTGTACTGACCTCCTTGAGGTGCGTTAAATGCCGCGGTAAGGGCAAGTGCTAGATCCACATCCCTTAGGATCTTTTGCTTTGGTGTCGGGAGCTCCATCTTCTCCGGAGGCTCGACTTTGGGTATGATCTCCTGTTGTTGTATATAGTTTTGTACATTCGGGGTATGGCGGGGCCCTGTCCGCCATAGTTGGTTATCTTAGAGGTGCAGTAGTCTATTATGCAGTTGGGATGTAGCGCTAAACTATGTTTATATATATATGCGAAAAGCGACATTTTCTCACATAAAGCGTGTCTCATTTTACAAAGCTGTTTCATGTCTTGTTTTTATATTTCCGATTACTCGATGTATGACTACTTGGGTGCGAGTAAGGCACGATCCACGAACCGGGTCGTGTGACACTTAGTTTAAAAGTATAGAGTACTTGATTTTAAAAGTCTTGTAAAGGTCTTTCTGAAAGTAAAGTAATTTGGTTTGAAAAGGAAATGTGTTTTTGATACTACGAGTATTAGTATCTTTTACGTAAAGAGGTCTTTTGAAAGAATGAAAGTGGGTATTATTTTTGGGTTTGAAACCCGTATTGTTGACATAAAATAGAAAGTACCTTGTGTGAATAACTTGACTATGTTTGGGTTGTGATAGCCTTGTAATACTTTCTTGATTGGTTTGATAAGTAAACATGTTAGGATGCTACGTGTGTTAGTGTCTTGTGATGTTTGTGTAAGAGGTTATTCTTATTGTGCTTATGTTGTTTAAACGATAAGCCGTTGTGCTAGTATTATATCACTCACCTCTTGACATGATACAGGGGTTAGGCGCCTCCGTCTGCGGTATACCTCGAGCGATGCAGGACTATGATTCGAGAATACCTCATGCGGGTCCGGTGGGCTATGCAGCTACGAGAGTTCGTGTTAGTGTGCGGTCTATGTGGCCATGCGGTCATGTGGCCATCTGGTGCGAGTCGGGGCGATGTCGGAGTAGCTACCCCGATGCGGGAATACCTATGCGGGCCTATGTGTGGCCTGTCGGAGTGCGGGAAGTTCGAGTTAGACGCGCACATTTGATACTTCGCGAGTGGCGGCCGATCATGTGGCGGTCTAGCAAGACGCTTGTGATACGATTATGGCATTATTGGTGCGTAGGTTTTAGTAGTCGGCTATGCCTTCGTACTTACCGTCTTTGTTTACTATGAGGCAGTGGGACACGGTGTTCGTGTGTACTTCTTGGTGTTATTATATCATAGATCGCGATGAGAAGGTATTCCATAGGCATGATTGATGTTGTGGGCGTGAGACCCATAGTTATATTTGAGTGATGACTTTGAGGCGTGAGTCCACGACTTGACGTGTTGCTTACATATATATGTCGTGTAGTTTGGTTATCATATATGTCTCTGTTTATATAGACTACTATGATTTCATTTCTGATATTTCGATTTCACATACTTAGTACCGTTATGCGACCTCCTTGAGCTGCGTTCATGCCGCAGTAGAAATACATTGGTTGTGGATCCTCGCTCATGTGATCACAATTCGGCTTTGGGAAGCCCGTTTCTCCGAGGCTCATCTTTGGTATAGTCCCTGTCGGTGTAGTTACTTGTACATTCAGTGGGTATGGCGAAAATACCCAATCCGTCATAGTTATGGTTACATTCTTAAGTGCATGTAATCTTTATTGTGGCGGGGTTTGTAAAAGGATTTAATTGTTCAGTATATATATATGCGAGAAAGGTAACAGTTTTAGTTGCTTTGTTTCTTATTTTATCTTGTTTCATGTTTAAGTTTTTATTTTTTGATTTTCTCGATGTTGTATCACTAGGGTGCCGGTAAGGCACCGATCCACGGGCGAGTCGGGTCGTGACAAAAGTAGTATCGAGCGGTTAATTCTCGAAAAAGTGTCTGACCGTGTCTAGTAAGTCTTGATTATCGGTGTGTTGTGCACCACATCTATAATCGGGAGGTCGCAGGACATTTAGGATTAGTTTCCATTCTTCTTACTGCGAGATCGTGCCTTAGAGTGTGTTATAAGTTGGACTCCTGGCGTATTCTTTTCACCCGTTATGCCTCTACGCAGTGCAACGAGCCCGTAAGGCGGCAAAGCGGCGAAGGCGGAGGCTGCGAGTAGAAACCGTAGGGTTACGTGGCACGGGCGATCATTATCCGAGGCAGCGCTTCATTCGGGAGTTCGCGACTCCGCTAGCCCCTGAGAGTTTAGAGCGATGGCGTAGCTCACGAGACCACGATACGAGCCTCCAGATCCACGGCGGCGAGGCGAGGATATGAGTTCAAGAGATAGCCCGATTACTAGCTAGTGGTGGTGAGAATGAGCAGGCCGAGCCGGTGGTTCGCGATACGATAGTTCACCCAGATCCTATAGTCCGAGACTTCGATTTCTTGAGTTGCGATTCGCGAGTTCTATGGATGAGGTGAGATGATCCTCGAGTGTCGTGCTAGTTTGGGAGATTATTATACCGTGGCCGTCGGGGCCATGTGATGGGAGGATGTCCTAGTAGGAGGGATACGGTGGGAGGACTCGACCACCGGGTTAGTGCGGATTCGGTGGTTCGGAGAGGAAGGGGTGTTAGCGGAGAGGCCACCCCCTTTCGGTGTGGCGTTGTGATAGGCGTCGTGGTGGGAGTGTCGTGCGTGCCCGGCGGCTTGTATGCTACGGCCCAGCGGGGCCATTTGGTGAAGTTTGTCAGGCAGTAGCGCGGATGTAGAGACTCGGCCGGGATCGGTGGTGGTTCATCGCCTTATATAGCTAGGCGCCTGCGGCGTGATTATGATTAGAGGCGACAAAGGGAAAGTGAGGCAGTAGTGCAGGAGATATCTTTAGCCCTTAAGAGACTTGTTTATGTTGTTATGGTGGGTACATGTTAGGTGCTATGTACGGATAGCATTGTGTTAAGTGTGAATTAGAAAACATGGGCAGTTGAGAAAGGGTAAGTCTGGAGACGAGACGATTATGAGCCTTAGAATTTATAACAGTTAGGACCTTGGATGCAAGGTCGTCTTGAGTAAAAGATTTTGTTTACGATTTGATCTTTGTCGGAGTACATTGTGTACGTCGAGTATAATTGTGTGATAAGTCCCTGAGTGGTGTGAATTATAAGAGGGTAGTTGAGCTAAGAAGACCACTAGGTTTTCGTGACTTGATTAGTGAGATTTTTCCGGATCGGGGAACAAGAGCGTGGCGCGGTAAATGGGTCGGGTTGAGGCAATGTCTCGGGTCAACCCGCAACCCGAAATAGGGTGGAGTCAATTTGTGGTAGTCCCACTGTGTGATAGGGTCACGAGGGTGCTAGTCCCAAGTTTAGGTAACCATCGTACGGGTTCGTGGATGCGTTCGACCAGAATCGGATCGTGAAGGACGGGAATGGCCTTAGGGTAAATTGAAGCTAGTGGGAGCTGTTGTGAGATTAGAAATGATTTCCTCGTTGGCTTGGATTTGAGTTTTGCGCACATGTTATATTCTGGCCATTGGTGGCATGATCGGTTTGGTAAGTATAGTAGTGGAGACTATACCGGCACACGTTTGATTAGAGGCTTAGAAGGAACATTCGGGACGAATGTTTCTAAGGGGGGAAGAATGTTATACCCCGTAGTTTCAGGGTATGTATGTGAGGACGTACGTAAGAGAATACGACAGAAATTTTGGAAAGAAAGAAAGATGTGATTTTTCGACGGAAAAGTTTCCGGGTTTTGTGAAGGAAAAAGGTTCGTTGATGGGAATTGGATTCCCAGATTTGGTATTTGGACTTCTTGGATTATATTAGAATTTTGAGATTTTATTTTCAGAAATTGTCACGTGGGGCCCACGGAGGAAATTTACGATTTTGTGGGGCCCGCTTTGTTTTTGAGATTTTCGGTATTTTGGATATTTTCGGAAGACGAAATATTTTGGACGTGTAAGGGGGCGACACGTGTCACCCCCTTGAGTGGCCATGTGGGCCGAAATTGGTGGGACAAGTGGCTAGCCACTTGTCCCCTTGGCCGAAATGGCCATGACACTTGGAGTTGATTTTCGTTGGCCATGTGGTGTGGTGGGACCCACACACACATGGCCCAATCTTGACCACCCACTTGACTTGATCATGACCCTTGATTTTTCTATAAATACCCCTTGTTAGCAAGACATAATTTCATCCACACTTAAGAGTTTTGAAGGCAAAAATAATACTCCCTCCTTTGTAGTTCTCGTCCCCCTCCCACTTTGTGTAGTGAAATACTTCATGTATTGTAGTATAATCCCTAATACCTTAGCCTAGTATCCCTAGTTGTATTCCAAAGTTATCTCAATACTATGAGCCCGGAAATACTACTTTATTTCAATAGTCGCAAAACGAAACCCTAGAAAAATCTTCATAACTTGGTTGAAGTGTTTAGAGAAGTTGTCTAGAAACTTCTAAGGGCCTCTTGGAGCGGGTTGGAGCGTAAGGAATTGGAGCTAAACGTTGCCCAGGATCAACTTATAATCTTGGATAATTTTGGGCTTATCGAGGTAATGATCTATGTCCCCCTATTGTAATTGGATATTACATGGTGTAGTAGTTATACTTGAGTATATTATATTGGAAGGATGATTATAAAGGATTGAACTGTATTTACATTGGATTGTATTCTGATGAGACTTGTGTAGTATTATTGTGAAGCGAATTGAACACGTCAGGTTAGGCGTGTAATCCCTCGAGTTGTTGGCACAGTAGCGGGCCTTGATAGGAGGAGATTTATGTGGTTTGGGGAGGTCTTTGCGAATTTTCTATAGAATAAGGAATCTTGTATTTAGAATATTCTCTGAAGAGATCTAGAAGTTGATAGGCGTTTTATGGCGATATAGGTGGAAGTACTACGAGTAGCGTATTCTACTTGGAGGGTGGAAAAGGCTAGCAGGTTGTGAACTTGGAGCATTTTGCTAATTGTCGATAATCGTCGCGAGGTATGTGAACCTCTTCCTATCTTTTCTAGCATGATATGTTGTGAACTATGTAGTACGGTAGACGTACATGTGTTAAGTGAATTTAGTTGGTTTACAACATAAAGTGTTATAACGGCTTTATGGGAAGTTTGTTATAACAACTTTATGTGGGTAAAGGAATGATTGGTGGTTTTTAAAAGATAAATGACTTGATGTGAATTAGTAATGACTATGTTGTGAACTATGTAGTACGGTAGACGTACGTGTGTGAAATGAATTTTGTTTGTTTAAAACATAAAGTGTTATAATAGCTTTATGGGAAGTTAGTTGTAACGACTTTATGAAGATAAAAGAAAGATTTGATTTTGAAAGATAAACGACTTGATTTTGAAAGTTAAGAGACTTGATCTTGAAAGATAAGAGACTTAACTTATAAATGACTTGATTTCGGAAAAGGAGAAGTAACTTGATTTAAGTATAGGTTACTTGTTTTGAAAAGAGTAAGTTATTTGGGTTTTAAGAGTATACATGATGTTGTTTTAAAAGAAAGGCACTTGGTTTAAAAAGTATAGAGTACTTGATTTTAAAAGTCTTGTAAAGGTTTTTACGAAAGTAAAGTAATTTGGTTTGAAAAGGAAATGTGTTTTTTTGATACTACGAGTATTAGTATCTTTTACGTAAAAGAGGTCTTTTTGAAAGAATGAAAGTGGGTATTATTTTTGGGTTTGAAACCCGTATTGTTGACATAAAATAGAAAGTACCTTGTGTGAAAAACTTGACTATGTTTGGGTTGTGATAGCCTTGTAATACTTTCTTGATTGGTTTGTTAAGTAAACATGTTAGGATGCTACGTGTGTTAGTGTCTTGTGATGTTTGTGTAAGAGGTTATTCTTATTGTGCTTATGTTGTTTAAACGATAAGCCGTTGTGCTAGTATTATATCACTCGCTCTTGACATGATCTGGGGTTAAGCGCCTCCGACGGGGGTATACCTCGAGCGATGCAGGACTATGATTCGAGAATACCTCATGCGGGTCGGTGGGCCTATCGCGAGCTACGAGTTCCGGTTATTATGCGGTCTATGTGGCCATGCGGTCTATGTGGCTACGCGATTTGCGAGTCAAGGCGATCTTGGGAGTAGCTACCCTCGATCGAGAATACCTCATGCGGGCCATGTGTGTGGCCTATGCGGGTGCGGAAGTTCGATTAGACTCGCGCATTTGATCTGCGGGCGAGTGGCGGCCGATCATGTGGCGATCTAGCAAGACCTTGTGATCTGATTATGGCATTGTTGATGCTGTGGGTTTTAGTAGTCGGCTATGCCTTCGTGCTTACCGTGCGGTTTTACTATTAGGCAGGTGGGACACGGTGTTCGTGTATACTTCTTGGTGTTATTATATCATAGGCTGGCGGTGAGGAAGGTATTCCACGGGCATGATTGATGTTGTGGGCGTGAGACCCATAGTTATATTTGAGTGATGACTTTGAGGCGTGAGTCCACGACTTAGCGTGTTGCTTACATATTATGTCTTGTAGTTTGGTTATCATATATGTCTCCGTTTTATATAGACTACTATGATTTCATTTCTGATATTTTCGATTTCACATACTTGGTACTGTTATGACCTCGCCCAGGCTGCGTTCATGCCGCAGGTAGAAGTACATTGGTTGTGGATCCTCGCTCATAGGATCACGATTCAGCGTTTTGGAAGCCCGTTTCTCCGAGGCTCATCTTTGGTATAGTCCACTGTCGGTGTAGTTACTTGTACATTCGGGGTATGGCGAGGCCCTGTCGTCATAGTTATGGTTACATTCTTAAGTGCAGTAATGCTTGTTGTGGCGGGGTTTGTAAAAGGATTTAAGCTGTTCGGTATATATATATATGCGAAAGGTAACCGTTTTGGTTGCTTTGTTTCTTATTTTATCTTGTTTCATGTTTAAGTTTTTATTTCCGCTGATTTTCTCTGATGTTGTATCACTAGGGTGCCCGGGGTAAGGCACCAGTCACGGGCCCGAGGTCGGGTAGTGACATCCACTTCCTTACTGATCGAAAGTAATGTGTCTTATTTATGGCACGTAAGTTACTATTATCGGGCTTTGTTAAAAATGGAGAATTGAGTAAAAACGGGGGAAGTCTTTGCTTGATTTTACGTAGGCTAAGAGAAGTCTCACTTAGAAGAATTCCACGAAAAACTAGAGGTTAATAGTCGTGTTTTGACTATTATAGGTTGACACTTTGCACGCAACATATCCGACTTGGCATGTGGGTTTAGCCGAGGAGGTATGTGATTCTTCCTATCCCTTTGAGCATGATATTTTCCAAATATATATATAGTCTGGTGAGCGTCACGGTGTTAGATTGAACTTGGTTTTACTTTGATATCTTTGGACTAGAGTTCTAAATAATAAGAATCTTGAATATTTCAAAAAGAGTTATGAATCATTTTCGGAAGAAAAGTAATACTGGGTTTTACAAAAATCTTAAGGGTTATACTAGCTTTATGGGATGTTAAGTATAACGACTTAAAAGATAAGAAACGGTTTTTTATTATTTGTTTATCAAATGCTTGAATTATTGTCTGAAGGTATGGTAAGTTGGTTTGATAGACATGTTATGATACCTCGTGTGTTAGTATCTTATGCGCCTCGTAAGGAGATTATTCTTGTTATGCTTATATTGTTCAACGATTAGTCGTTGTGCTTGATTATTGTGATGATTGTATAAAGAGGTTATTCTTATTGTGCTTATGTTGTTTAACGATAAGCCGTTATGCTAGTATTGTACCACCCACCTCTTGACATGTTATACCGGGGGTTAAGCTGCCCCCCGATGCGAGGAATGCCTCATGCGGGTCCAGGGGACCTATGCGGAGCTACGGAGTTCAAGTTAGTGTGCGAGGAATACCTCATGCGATGCATGTGGCCATGCGGACTACGAGAGTCGGGGCGATGCCGGAGTAGCTACCCTCGATGCGAGAAATACCTCATGCGGGCCTAGGTGGCATATGCGGACTGCGTGAGTCCAAGATTAGGCATGCATAATGATACTATGGGCGATTGGCCTTGCTTCGATCATTCGCGGCCTAGAAAAGACCTGTTACAGTATACCTATTATTGCTCTTGGTTGTGATGTGGCACTATGTGCAGTTAACTCGGTTGTTTTCATACATACTTGTGAATTGGTTTTAAAAATGTTATGGTTTTATATATGTGTATATATATGTGCTTCTGATTTCACATACAAATTGGTACTGTTATCTGACCCGAGGCTGCGTTCATGCCGCGAGTAAAGAAGCAGGTAGCGGATCCTCAGTCTTAGGATCTTTACTCTGGTGTCAGGAGCTCCATTTTTCCGGAGGCTCGACTTTTGGTATGGTTTTCCCTGGTGTTGTTGATGTTTTGTACATTCAGGGGTATGACGGGGCCCTGTCCCATCGTAGTGTTTACATTTCCTTAGAGTGCATAGTCTGTCGCATTTTGGGATTGTAACTGTTCACTATTGGGTAATGATATATATATGCCGAAAGGCAACTTTTCCTTGGATAGACTATTCTTACTTTTATTATTTCATGTCTTGGTTATGTTCCGCTGGTTACTCTGATGTTTAGCTACTTGGGTGTCTGGGTAAGGCACCAGTCACGGGCCCGGGAACGGGTCGTGACAACACAAGACTTGAAAAGGGTTCGAAAGGAAGAATTGTTTTTCCGACGGAAAAATCTTCCGAACATCGGAAAGGAAAAATGTTCGTTGGTGAGAATTAGATTCTCAAAATGCATTATTTGAAGAGTATGAAACTTATTATCCTTATGGAAATTTATTTTTATGGATTTTGTCACGTGGGGCCCACCCGAGAGAGTTGCGCAGTTTTCTGGGCCTTGCAGGTTATTATCGGTGGTTCGTAGAGAAGTTTGCTTCTATCTCTGCCCCATTGACTAGGCTGACTGGCGCACTAAGTTTGATGGACTGATGCTTGTGGCGGGGTTTCCGATTCTTGAAGGAGGCGGCGGCCGCCCCGTTCTTACTCTTCCAGAGGGTCCAGACGGCTATGTCGTGTATTTTGATGCGTCAGGCATCGGGTTGGGATATGTGTTGATGCAGCAGGGCAAGGTTATAGCGCACGCGTCGACGGCAACAAGCATGAGAGAACTACCACACCCATGATTTGGAGTCGGGCGGTGATTCACGCCAAGATCTGGAGGCACTATTTGTATGGGGTTCATGTGGATATTTATACACCACAAGAGCATCCAATATATCTTCACCAAAGGAGTGAACTTACGGCGAAGCGGTGGTTAGAGTTGCTTAAGGATTATGATGTCGATATCCTGTACCACGGGAAGGCCAATGTTATGCGAATGCCCTTAGTCGTAGGTCGATGGGTAGCCTATCAGATGTGCAGCCGGAGATGAGGGGCCTGGTTCGCGATTTGCATCAGTTAGCGAGCCTTGGTATCCGTTTGATTGATTCTGATAGCAGTGGGGTTCGAGTTCGAGAGGTTGCCGAGTCTTCCATCGTCGAGGAGGCGAAGAGGCAACAGTTTGAGGATCCGGTTTTGTGGCGACCGCGTAATCGGCTCTTCGTGAGGAAGGTCATTTTGAGGTAGCACTATGGGGTGCTAAGGTTCGAAGCGTGCAGTTGTGTGTTCGGATATTGCGGGACTTGGCAGAAGTTCTAGGGGAAGCACACAGCGCGTTACTCTATCCATCGAAATTCGACCAAGATGTACCACGACCTCGGTCGTGTATTGGTGGGATGGCGAAGAGGGCGCTGCGAGTTTGTGGCTCGGTGCGATGTTATCGGCAGTGAAGGTAGAGCACCGAGAGGCACGGTGGTTTTGTTGCGCGATAGAGATCCCGACACGGAAGTGGGAGGTGATCAACGTGGACTTTATCACGCGATTACCTCGCTTTCGGAAGAAGCATGATTCTATCCGTTATCGTCGACAAGTGGCGAAATCATCCCACTTTCTTCCCGTCGGGACGACTTTTTCGGCTAAGGATTATGCGGACTTTACATCAGAGATGCGTCGATCGCATGGAGTCCCTATTTCTATCATATCGATGCAGAGCGGTTTACGCTAACTTCTCGAGGTCCTTCCGTAAGGAGTTTAGGGACGCAGAGTGAGCACAATCTGCATTCCATCCTCAGACAGACGGACAGACGGAGCGCACTATCCGCACTATTGAGGATATCTGCGAACTGTGTTATTGACTTGAGGGTACTGGGAGGATCATTTGCCTCTAGTTGAGTTTGCGTATAATAGCTTCACTCCGTATTCGGATGGCGCCATGAGGCCTTGTATGGGAGGAAGTGCGGTCGCAGATGTTGGTTTGATGTGGCGAGGTGCGATTAGTGGGACTGATTTGGTGCAGCAATGGATAAGGTGAAGCTTATCCGAGGCGGTTCTTGACGACTCGTAGTCGGCCAGTCATATGCGGATCATCGTCGTCGGCATCCGAGTTCGAGGTTGATGATTGGGTTTTCTGAAGGTGTCACCCATGAAGGGTGTGATGAGGTTCGGAAGAAGGGAAACTCAGCCCAAGTACATTGGGCCTGTCAGTTGTCCGAGGTAGGCAAGGTTGCCTACGAGTTTGTAAGCGGTTTTAAATTGATATGATTTCATTTAAGTACTTTCTGATTTCACATACTTGGTACTGTTATCTTGACCTCCTTCGGGGCTGCGTTCATGCCGCAGGTAAGGAAAGCAGTCTTAGATCCGCGTCCAGGATCTTTTGCTTTGGTGTCGGGAGCTCCATCTTCTGCAGGCTCGACTTTTGGGTATGATCTCCTGTTGTTGTTGTAGATAGTTGTACATTCGGTATGGCGGGGCCACTGTCGCCATAGTTGTTATCTTCTTAGAGGTTTGTAGTCTGTTATGCAGTTGGGATATAAGCGCGATTTTGGTTTATATATATATATGCGAAAGGCGACATTTTCTCGAGATAAAGCGTGTCTCATTTACAACTGTTTCATGTCTTGTTTTTATATTCCGATTTTCTCGATGTATGACTACTTGGGTGCGGGTAAGGCAGGTCACTTGAGCCGAACAGGTCGTGACAAAGTGGTATCGAGCGATTAATCACCGGAAAGTGTCTGACCGTATCTAGTAAGTTTGATTATCGGTGTGTTGTGCTGCACCTATAATCGAGAGGCTATAGGATACTTAGTATTGGTTTCATTCTTCTCACTCGAGATCGTGCCTTAGAGTTGTGTTATAAGTTGGACCCCTAATGTATTCCTTTTACGTAATAGTTATGCCCACGTAAGGCAACCGGGCCAGAAGGGCAAAACTGGCGAGGCGCTAGTAGGACAAAGTCACGAGGCTCGAGCCCGATCTATACGAGGCAGCGAGTTCCATGCGCCCGGCCCAGCCGAGACCACAGATGCCGCGCCTCGCATCCCACGGCTGAGGCGAAGGAGTTAAGTACAAAGATGGCCCGATTATTGGCGTGATTGTGGCGAACAGAGATAAATTTGGATGCGGTCAGATTCGGCGATACACTGGTTCACCCGAGATCGGATAGTTTGAGGCTACGGGATTTTTACGAGTTGTAGCCCGCGAGTTCTGGTCGAGGCACGAGGATGATCGCGAGTTCATCCGTCGATTCTGAAGGATCGTGCGGGTGATCAAGGCTTGAGAGACCGAGTCCGTGATCTTGGTTCCACATGGGTTGCGTGATCTACGCGATCGATTGGTTTGATTCGTGGGAGTTATCCGGGAGACCGCAACGTCCCGGTACTTGGGCGAGTTCTCGGAGGCCTTTCTCACTCACTTCTTGCCTCCACGGATGAGAGGGCGCGGGCCGACGATTTTTGTTCTTGAGGCGAGAGGGCGCGATTAGGAAGTACAACGTTGAAGTTCGATTCATTGGCTCGATATGTCCCTGCGTTGGTAGCGAGATATGGAGGGCGAGTGCATCGCTACGTCACGGGCTAGATGATTATATGGTCGAGTCTTGTGCGGGTGTGGCTCTTGACGAGCATGGACATTACCGCATCGAGCTCGTGCACTTGGATCACGAGCGTAGAGGCGGGTTGAGCAGCGGCGAGAAGAAGGTCGGGGCGGCGAGGTCTTTTGGTAGCTATCGGTGGGCGGCCTCGGTGGCGATCTAGATTTGCACCGGCCGGCTCGAGCACTCCTACACCGTCCTCGGGGCGGCGGAGATATTGAGGCGGGCGGGGCCGGGACGAGCGTCGAGTAGCGAAGGTGCTAGCGATCGGGACCACCCGCCGGTGTGGCGTCACGGTAGATCTGTGCGGGGTGTGATGCTGCTCAGAGTTTATTACGATTGCGGCGGTCGGGTCACTTTGCGAGCTGTCCGACCAAGCGGCGAGAGGGTAGGAGTCGACTCTGAGTGCTTTCGTCGGGTCTTCCGTCTCCTACGATTTACTCGCCGGAGGGTGCTCGAGGCGGCAGGTCGGCGAGAGTCGTGGTGCGGGTCGATTCTAGCGGTCCTCGAGCGTATTTATGCCTTGTCCGCCGGCGGGACGGAGGCCTCGCGATGTCGTCCACGGTACTTTATCGGTTCGTGTTGTGACGTGTATGCCTTGATAGATCCGGGTTCTACTCGTCCTATATCTCCCTTGTTGCTAGTAGGATGAGGATAGAGCACGAGTCCATAGAGCCTTTTCGAGTAGCTCGCGATGGGTGATTCGGTGGTAGCTCGGCGGGTATATAGGGCTTGTCCGATGACCTTATGCGGTCGTGGACCTAGCCGACTTGATAGAGTGGACATGGTGATTCGGCGTGATCGTGGGCATGGATTGGCTAGCTTCTTGTTATGCCAATGTAGGCTGCGAGGAAAGTGGTGCAGTTCGATTTCTGAGGCGGTTATTGAGTGGGAGAACAACGTGTCGTAGAGGTAGGTTTATTTCTTACCTCAGCTAGGAATATGGTGCGAAGGGTATATCTACCGTCATTCGGGTGTTTGATCACGAGGTGCGGTGCAGATTTTGATCGATTCCGATAGTCGGGGAGTTCCCAGGCGTGTTTCAGGCGACCTCCGGGTATCCCTCCGAGAGGAGATAGAGTTTTGTAACGATGTCTTGCGGACACTGGCTATTTCCATTCGCCATCTGAGAATGGCACGCCGAGTTGAGAGAGTTGAAGGACGGTGAGAGATTTCTTGGAGAAAGGGCTTCATCGAGCTAGTGTTTCTCTGAGGAGGCCGGTATTGTTAAGTGAAGAAGAAGGGCGGGGCGCTGCGCATGTGTTGATTACGAGCGGTGAACAAGGTGACCATTAAACGAATACCCCTTCCGGGATTGATGATTTGTTCGATCGGTTGCGAGTGCGAGATGTTTTTCAAGATTGATCTGCGATCGGGCTATCATCAGTGCGAGTCGAGAGTCGGACATCCCTAGGGCTGCATTAGGACGTGCAGGGCTATGAGTTTAGGGTTATGTCGTTCGGTTTGACGATGCTCGGCGGTATTCATGGATTTGATGAGCAAGATTGTTCAAGCCATTTTGGACACGTTTGTGATAGTGTTCATCGATGACGTCTTGGTTTATTCGCTCGGGCGAGGAGCATGCGGAGCATTTGAGAATTTGTCTTTGAGAGTTCTCGAGACCTTGCGGTTATGCGCCAAGTTTTGAAGTGTGAGTTACGGTTGACTTGGTGGCTTTTCTTGGGCATATTGTGGTGATGGTATTCGGGTGGATCGGCGAATCGAAGCGATCGAGGAGTTGGCCTCGACCTCTTACTCAGCAGTCGCGATTTTCTAGGCCTTGCGAGTTATTATCGGTTCGTAGAAGTTTGCTTATCTACGCCCGTTGACTAGGTGACTCGGAAGGCGGCTAAGTTTGATGGTGATGCTTGTGGCGGGGTTTCGATTCTTGAAGGAGAGGCGGCGACCGCCCGTTCTTACTCTTCGGAGAGGTCAGGGCGGCTATATCGTGTATTGTAATCGTTAGGCATCGGGTTGGGATGTGTGTTGATCTGTGAGGCAAGGTTATAGCGTCACAGCGTCGAAAGCTTAAAGCATGAGAGGAACTACCCGCCATGATTTGGAGTTAGCGGTGATTCACGCCTTGAAGATGCGGAGGCACTATTTGTATGGGGTTCGTGTGGATATTTATCAGACCACGAGAGCCTTGATATATCTTGACCAAAGGGAGCGAACTTACGGCGAGAAAGTGGTTAGAGTTGCTTAGGATTATGATGTCGATATCACTGTACCACGGGAAGGCGATGTTGTGGCGGATGCCCTTAGTCGTAGGTCGATGGGTAGCCTATCGGATGTGCGTGGAGGAGGAGGGGCATGGTTCGCGATTTGCATCGATTCGCGAGCCTTGGTGTCGTTTGATTGATCCCGATAGCGGTGGGGTTCGAGTTCGAGAGGTTGCAGTCTTCCGTCGTCGAGAGGTGAAGAAGCAACGATTTGAGATCCGGTTTTTGGCGGATGCGTGATCGGCTCTTCGTGAGGAAGGGTCCTTTTGAGTAACACGATGGGAGTGCGAAGGTTCGAGGCGAGTTGTGTGTTCGGATATTGCGAGGACTTGGCGGGTTCTAGGGAAGCACACGGCGCGCGTTACTCTATCCATCGAAGTCGACCAAGATGTACCGCGACCTCGGATCGTGTATTGGTGGGATGGCGAAGAGGCGTTGCGAGTTTGTGGCTCGGTGCCGTGTTGTCGGCGGTGAAGGTAGAGCACGGGCGTGGTGGTTTGTTGCGACGATAGAGATCGGAGCACGGAAGTGGGAGGTGATCAACATGGACTTTATCACGGGATTACCTCGCTCGGAGAAGCGTGATTCTATCGGGTTATCGTCGACCGTTGTGAAATCAGCCCACTTTCTTCCGTCGGGGCGACTTTTGGTGAGGATTATGCGAACTTTACATCAGAGATCATCAGGTGCGTGGAGTCCCTATTTCTATCATATCGGACGAGAGCCCGGTTCGGCTAACTGGAGGTCCTTCGAGAAAAGGAGTTTAGGGGCCTTGAGTGAACTCCAAATGCTGCATTCCATCCTCGAACTGAGCCAGACGGCGGAGCGCCTTATCGAACTCTTGAGGATATCTTTGCGAGCTTTGTGTTAATGACTTGAGGTATTGGGAGGATCATTTGCCTCTAGTTGAGTTTCGTATAATAATAGCTACCACTCCGGTATTGAGATGGCGCCTTATGGCGCGCTTGTATGGGAGGAAGTGCGGTCGCCGATAGGCTGGTTTGATGTGGCGAGTGCGATTAGTAGGACTGATTTGGTGCGTGCGGCGGTGGATAAGGTGAAGCTTATCGAGGCGATTCTTGGCGGCTCGAGTCGGCAAGTCATATCACGGATCATCGTCGTCGGCATGCGGAGTTGAGGTTGATGATTGGGTTTTCTGAAGGTGTCACCCATGAAGGGTGTGACGAGGTTCGGAGAAGAAACTCGGCCCAAGGTGCATTGGGCCACTATCAGTTGTCGCGGGGTAGGCAAGGTTGCCTACGAGTTGAATCTGCCGTCCGTCTGGAAGCGATGCATCGGTGTTCATGTTTCTATCTTTGAGAGATGTATCGGGGATCCATCTAGAGTGCACCGATTGGTGATGTCCAGTGTGGCCAGGGGTTATCGTGAGGAGATTCCCATGCGCGATAATCGATGCGTCGGAGTTAAGCGTCTGCGGACGAGGCGTGGCTTCGTCAGTCTTGTGGCGGAGCGAGCTCGGGGAGGAGATGGCGTGGGAAGGCGAGGAGGACATGAGGCGAAGTATCCTCACCTATTCCCAGCGCCTCCGGGTAACTCACTTTCTACTTGTAAATTTTCATTGTCATATTTGCTTAAGTGTTGTATTGTGGCCATGTGTGGCAAAGCTGTTTAAGTTATGAAGAACCTTATCGTTGGTCTTGGGAAGGAACATTGGGACGAATGTTTCTAAGGAGGAGAATGTTATACCGTATTTCAGTATATGCGTGGGCGTGCGTCTGAAATTTTAGCCTTAGTTAGGCATAGGGGGCGAAAAATTGTGCACGCTATCAAAAAGAATGGTTTTCAGAAAGCGTTTTCCAAACTTTGCGTAGGGAAAATTCGGCTATGTCATTTATTATTTTTGCGGATTTTTAGAGAGATTAAATATTTTGGACCAACGAGAGGGTGACACTTGTCACCCAGAGTGGGCAACAAGGACTTGCCTTGGCACGTTTTTTTGTGCTAAGTTTTTGGTCAAGGAGTTGGTAGGATATTTGTGTAGTAGATGGATAAGGACACTGTCAGGACCCGACCCCGGGGCCGCGACTAGTACCCTACTGGGGTACCCTGTCAGGTATATGTCAGAAAATACCATCGGAACATACATAACTTTAAAAAAAAGGATAAAACATCTACAGCAGTGATAAAATCATGTAATCATACTTAAACAAAGTATTTATAATACAATGGTTCTTGTAGCCCCAAAACACATACGTGACCACGGACCTCTAAAGATAACAAGCGTGGTGGGACGAGGCCCGCCGTACCACTGAATGTACAAATACCTATAGCGTGGGAATATCAGTACCAAAATAATAAGGCAGGAGAATGGAGCTTCGGCCTTAGGAAGAGTGATCCTAAGAATGAGGATCCTGATACGCTGCCGCCTGCGGCGTGAGCATGGCCCAGGGAAGGGTCGATTGCCTGATATGTACCAAGTATGTAAAAGGTGGAAAAAAATCTTGTAATATGATATCATAAGTCTAAAAGCAAGGTGAGTCATGAAGACAATAAAATACCTTTCTTGTGTCTTACTAACAATGAGGTAACAAGTATATATATATATGATCTGCGTAAAATAGGAGGCTCGTGATCAAGGCGGTACCTGCGCGTAGTATCAATAAACCATCCTACTCACGGGACTATTTCACCGCGTAGGTCTGTGAACCAGCGTGGTACTCTCGCATCGGTTGTACCCGGCGTGGGACTATTTCACCCGCGTAAGCCCGTAAGGACTCGCGTGAGGTATTACTACGCGTCATGGGTAGCAAATCCACGGGCAGGTGGTATAGCGATCTTGGGGACTTTCCGCCGGATATACTCTTACCACGAAGCGGATGGTATAACGATCTTGAGGTGTACTCGCCGGATATACTCTTATCTTTGGAGCGGATGGTATAACGATCTTGGGGCTTGCCCGCCGGATATACTCTCTTGCAGTGCGGATGGTATAACGATCTTGGATGCGCCTCGGATATACTCTTACCTTTGGAGAAGGTGGTATGGCGATCTTGGGGCTTACCCGCAGACATACTCTTACCACGGAGAAGGTGGTATAACGATCTTGGGCTTGCCCTCCGGATATACTCTTACACTAACTTTCATTGTCATCGTATCATAATCATAAATAAGTTAAGAAAACTTATAACTTCTTATTAGTCTTGTTCATATACCTCTCATTTTAGTTTACTTGAGGCACTTAGCAAATCTTTAATAAAGAACAGAGTTTAACCCAGTACTACATCTTGACTCTTTTGAAAATGACTCTTATTTTATACATAAAACCTTTGGGCAATTGATGCCTTAAAATCAATTTGCCTCTCCATATCTTATCTTATTTAGAGTAAATCTCTTCTCATTTATCCTTTTATGAAGCTAATAAACCAACTTCCCATAAAGTTGTTATATTAACTCTACACTTTAGTAAAATCATACTTTTCCCCTAACTAGGAAATTATACATTCTTAAAATGAAACAAGTCATTATATACTTAAAACAAGTAAGAATACCAAATCTTGTCGTCTGGTACTACATAGTTCATCTATTCATGCTCAAGAGATAGGAAAACTTCCACATACCTCTTTGGTCAATCCTTGCTAAGTCCAACTACCCAGTAATATTTCAACTATAATAACCATGATATGTTCATTAACCTCCTAATTTCAATGTAGAATAATCTAACTCAAAGCCACTAAATTCTAGGGAAAATTGGGACATTTCCTTTGTTTCTACTCTTTGCCACCTTTCTCAAGGCCGAAATTACCATCAACACCACGTTTAAGGCTCGATCAATCCAACAATACAAAGGGATTACGCGCCCAAAATTCTGTCCCATAAGTTTACAATAATTCACTTAACAATTCTAAGGTAGTTTTAGGCTACAACGTGCTCATAATCTCTTCTTAACCCATTCTTCATATCAACCACATTTCTAGCATGCGATGACTCTAAGAGCATTATTTACCCATGAGTTCTTTCTTCTTAACATGCGACACTATAAACTAAATCTAAAGGAAGAATCATTACCTTAAAGTTTTAGCCAAAACTTATTCCAAATATTGCTAGCTTCCTTGCCAAGAACACCACCACAATGATGCCCAACAATTTGCTAGCTCTGGCTTCATTTTCTTGTTCTTAACTTTGATTTTCTTGGGTTTTAGAGAGAAGGAGGAGTGATTTTTAGAGAGGAAGATGTTTGAGAGATGACCAAGTCTACAGACTTGGTCAATATAAATCATCTGAAGCAAATCAGATGGGGACACTTGTCACCCACCCTAGCACCAAGAGAAATCAGACTTTTCTAAGTTTTCGCAAATCCGCCTCGGCGCGCGGCCTCTCCCGGCGCGACCTCATGACTCTGCGAACTTTCGGCGCGCGGCCCTGCTATCCGGCGCGGCTGCAGCTTCAGCTACCCTTCAGTGCTTTAGGCGCGCGCCTGCGTCGCCGCGGCCACAGCCGCGTTGCACGAAACGCATTCTGCCCGCGGCGCTGAACTTGTAACTCTCATAACTTTCTACTCGGCGCCCTAGAGGCGAAGCGGTTGGTTGCGTTGGAATCTAGACTCAACGAACTACGCCCTAGGACTTTAAAATACTTGAACTCTCAATGAATCGGGTCATAACCGCCTCAAAGTTGACTAAAACCGTCCGAATAATCCGTCAACCTATCCTTTGAAAATTTTAAGTCTTACATGCTTTAAATGCGCTCTCATCGTGAGGTCAGAACTACGGGTGTAACATTCTCCCCCGGAAACATTCGTCCCGAATGTTCCTTCAAACTTACTCGAATCACATTATCGACATAGACCCTTTCGGCTACTCTTTTGCAAAATAAAGAAGCTCGCGAGCACAACATACTTAAGCGAAATTACTAAATCCAAAACTAACAAGCGGTGAGTAGGTTACTGAGGTATAGAGAATAAGTGAGGATATTTCTTCATCATATCGTCCTCTTCCCCGCTTCCCATGTCATTTCCTCCTGTTTCGTTCCGCGATAAGACGCCAGTGAAGCCACGTCTTTCGTCCGAAATTAAGTCGTCGTGCTCTAGCGACGATCGAGTATCGCTATGGGACTCTCCTAATACGATAACTCATCACATCACTTGGACATCCTGACGGGTGCACTCTAGATGGATCTCAATACATTTCCATAACATGGACCACATGGAAGCGGATGTACCGCCTCGAAGTCGGACGGAATATCTAACTCATGGCAACCTTGCCTACCTACGGACAATCGTGCCCGATGTACCTTGGGCTAAGCTTCCCTTCTTTCCAAATCTCATCACACCGCATGGCGATACGCTGAAAAACCCAATCATCTATCTCGAATTCCAAGTGTCGGCGGATGATCTGCGTCGACTTTTGCCGACTACGAAGTGCGACAATCGCTCCTGGATAAGCTTCACCTTATCCACTGCCTGCTGAACTAAGTCTAGCCCGACTAACTGAACTTCTCCCACCTCGAACCAGCCTATCGGTGACCTGCACTTCCTCGTATAAGGCCTCGTAAGGCGCCATCCCGAATCTTGGAATGGTAGCTATTGTTATAAGCAAACTCACGAGGTAAATGATCCTCGGCTACCCACGAAATTAATAATACAAGCGCAACATATCCTCAGGCCGCGGATAGTGCGCGCCGGCTGTCCGTCGATCCGAGGATGAAGCCGTCTTGAGACTCACTGTGTCCTAATCCCTTCTGAAAAGACCTCGAGAAATTAAGCGAGGCGGGCTCCTCTATCTGATATAATCGACACAGGGACTCCGTGCAGTCTCACAATCTCTCTGATATATAATCTGGCATAGTCCTCAGCCGAAAACGTCGTTAATAGGAAGAAAATGGGCTGATTTAAATCGACTGTCGACAATCACCCAAATGGAATCATGCTTCCTCCGAGTGGTAGGTAGCCACGTAATAAAATCCATATTTATCACCTCATTTCAGTCGAATATCAATGGCTCGCTGACTTAGCCACGGGCTTACGGTGCTCAATCTTAACTCGCCGACAATTGACCTTCGTGCCACGAACGCATGACGTCCTGCTTTAGGACATCCCACCAATACAGCATTCGAGGTCATGGTACATCTTAGTGACAGGATGAATAGAATAACGAGCCTTTGTGTGCCTCACGAATCTGCTCCACGAAGTCCTGTCCACATCGGGAACACCTGGCCGACCCTCAAATCTTAACACCAGAATGGTGCTACCTCAAACGTTTCTTCTCCTTACGAGCAGGCATCTCGATGCAGTGCAAAATCGGATCCTCATACGCCGCCTCTTTACCTCCTTGTGATAGAAGACTGGCAACCTCTCAAACCCGAATTCCTCACTATCGAGAATCAACCAAAGCAGACCCGAGGCTCATGGGCGATGTAACTCTCGGACCGTATCCTGCTTCTGCTGCTGAACATCAGACGGACTACCCGTCGATCTGCGACTAGGCATGCTGACCACATTGGCCTTCCACAGGTGGTATAGAATATCAACATCGTAATCGCCAGTAGCTCCGACCACCGTCTGCATAAGTTCGGCTCCCTGCGTGAAGATGTGCTGAGACTCTTGTGAGTGCGTGTAAATGTCCACATGAACTCCATATAAATAATGTCTCCAGATCTTTAAGGCATGAATCACGGTGCCCAACTCCAAGTCATGTGTGGGATAGTTTTTCTCATGCTTCCTAATTTGTCGGAGATGCATAGCTATAACTCTGCGTCTTTGCGTCGAGCCTTTGAACAAACACACGCGTCACAATAAACCCACATATCCATCTAAGCCCTCTGGAAGAGTAAGGCTGGGGCGGTCGTCGACTTCTCGCTTTGTAGCTGGAAACTTTCCTCACAGTATCCGTCCACGGAACATAAGCGCATACGATTGACTTAGTCAAAGGTCTTTGAAATAGAAGCAAACCTACCTAAACCGATAATAACTGCACAGGCCCAAGCTGCGCACCTCCGTCAGGTGCGGTGGAGTGCAGGCCAAGTCTTGATCGCGATCTTCGCTGTATCAGCGAATACCATCGGCCCAGATAACATGTCCTAAGAAAGCCGCCTTGACGGAACTTCGCCCGAGGACGGCATCTGTTGCCGGTCTCGGAGGACTCCCAATACCGTCTCGAATGATGCGTATGCTCCAGCTCTGTGCGAATACACCAAGATATCATCGATGAAAACTATAACAAACATATCGAGAATGGCTAGAACACCTATTCATCAAATCCATGAATCTGTTAAGGCGTTGGTCAACCGAAAGACATCACCAGACTCATAGTGCCATACCGTCACGAAGCGATCTTTGGGATATCTATCTCTCACAACTACTTTGATGATAACCGGACCGCAGTCTATCTTGAAAAACTTTGCACTGCATATTTGGTCAAACAAATCGTCAATCTTTGGACAGGGAGGGATATCATTCTTGATAGTTGCCTTGTTGTTTTGTAATCAATACACATCTGCGGCGTCCCATCCTTCTTCTTTACAAATCAAGGGTAGCCAAGTTGGTGTAGCGGTAAGCGCGGGACCAGCGAGGTCACGGGTTCGATCCCTGCGTAAACCTTGGTTGAGCACATCACATGGCTTGCCAAGTGTGGTTTACATGGATGGCGTGGTTTGCGGGCTCTGCGTCGGTCGGGGTTTACCTGCGCTTTTCGAAAAGTAAGCGGTGCGATTTCAACCGTCAACAAAAAAATAACAGGTGCTCCCGAGAGAAACACTGCCTAATAAAGCCTTTCTCGGCCAAATCTTTTCAATTTGGTCCTTCATTACTTCGGCCAGTGGTGCCATCCGGTGGCGAAATAGATATTAATTCAGTATCGGCGCCAAGTCAATGCAAACTCGATCTCCTCTCGAGAGGATGCGGCTAAATGCGGGAATAAATGCAGGAAACTCTGCGACCGGGCCGGTGAAGGTCAGGTACCTCGGCACCGATTCCGAATACGAACCATATGATAGATGTATCCTTCGCGCATCTTGCAGCCGGGGTAGAAATAAACACCCGCGGCGTCACGATTCCCTTCCATCGATAATGGCAAGCGCAGAACGAACTAATCTCTCTCTCCGGTCCGTTGGCATAGCAAGATGCTAGCGATCCATACCCGTAATCACGTCAAAGTCTATCATATCGACTCTGTCAAGTCGGCTGAAGTCGCGGCTATCATAGTCACGGGATAAGCCTTATACACTCGCTCGGCTACCATGAATCACCCTTTGGCGTAGCCACCTCAAAAGGTCTTATGGACTCGGGCTCTATCCACTATTCTCTTGCGATATGAGGAGATATGTAGGACAAGGTAGAACACGGATCTATCAAAGCATATCATCCGTGAAACAATAATGTACACTGTGGCGACATGCGGCGCCTCGCAGTCTGTCGTGGACATAGCATATATCACGGTTATGAGGACGCCAGAAGCGGAACCCTACGCGACCTCTGCCGCGGCCGCTGGTATAAGTACCACGCGCCTCAGGCGTCTAACCATCGAAGATGAAGATCCGACAATAGACCCGTCGGTACGAAGTAATACTCCGCCGCTAAGGGCGGACAATCCTTCTTGAGATAGCCTGCGCCACAAGAGTAACATGCTCCTCGAACATCGACACTCGCGGGTGAGACCTCTGCATCGAGCGCCAAGTGGTAGGTGGTCTCGATTAGTCTTTGGTCTCTGCCTCCTGAAAACTGAAGTCTGGAGCACGACTGCTCACGAATAACCTGCGACCAGACCTCTCCGGAAAAGCGAGAAGGAGCACTGTGGCTTGGTGGAATGTGGACTAGTCTGCTCTTGAGGCCGCCGTACTCAGTGCCACGAGAACTGTTGTCACGGCCTCTTGGGTGGCCCAAATCTGGTGATCTGTCTCTCGTCTCGATCCACTGCGCGTATGCTGCGTCGGCAATATCCATCCCCAGGTGAAGAGCCACTCCTGCATGCGATGTCGTGTGACGGTCTGGCCCCATCACGTATCATGAACCACATGCATCATATCGCTACGATGGTGTGCGCGTATGCGGCCAGGAGTCAAACTCAGTGTCTCCTGATAGTCACTCAGTCACATCTCGAGGTCAAGAACCTATCTGGGTCTCCTCACCTCGGAGGCAAGAAGTGGTCTAGGCAGCCTCTGCGAACTCCTCCCGATCAGTGAAGAGCATCGCCGCCTCGACAACACCCGTGACTCAAACGATTCAGCAATATCGCGTAACGGTAAAATCTAATATAACAGACTCGGTCTCCGATGCCCTAAGGACCTCGCATGGTCCATTTGTAGCTTAGGATAAACTCCTGAGATCCTCATCAAATCTCGAACCATAGAACTGGGTGGGTGACAGCGAAATCCGAATCAGTAAGTATCGGCTCCAGGGTTGGCGCTTTGCTCTGTCGTTGCCGCCACTATCTTTGATCGATGCCGAATCATTCCCGTAATCTGCGTACTCAGGCCACGACCGTGGAGTGGAGGCTCGTGCGCGGTCTCGATGGCGCGTCATTGCCTCGAACTCTGCGAAATTTGGCGGCGACGATGGAACTTCGCCGCCACTAAACATCATCTGGTAAGGGCCCGGGCACGTGCCTCGTGACTCTCGCGTCCCACGCGGCACCGTCTGCCTTTCCTTCTCGCGCGGTTGCCATGCGTGGAGGCATAAGCGATACATAAAGGAAAACATCGGGGAGATTCAACCTATAACTTTCGGCTCCATTGCACGATCTTAGAAGTGAAAGAATGAAACCAATCCTAAATATCCTGCGACCTCGATTATAGATGTGGTGCACGCGACACCGATAATCAAGACTACTAGACACGGTGCTGGACACTTTCCGAGGACTAAGCGCTCACGATATCACTTTTGTCGACCCGACCGGGCGCGACTAATACTTAAATGGGTACTGTCGAGTATATGTCAGAGAATACCAGCGGAACATACATAACTTTAAAAAAAAGGATAAAACATCTGCGGCGTGATAAAGGCCTTCCATAAACATACTTAAACAAAGTATTTATAATGGCCCAGTTCTTGTAGCCCCAAAACACATACGTGACCACAGACCTCTAAAGATAACAACGTGGCGGAATGAGGCCCGCCGTACCCTGAATGTACAAATACCTATAGCGTAAGGGAATATCAGTACCAAAATAATAAACTTAGAAGGAATGGAGCTTCGGCGCGGAAGAGTGATCCTAGAATGAGGATCCTGATGCGCTTACCGCACTGCGGCATGAGCGGCCCGAGGAAGGGTCGGTACATGATATGTACCAAGTATGTAAAGTGGAAAAAAATCTGTAATATGATATCATAAGTCTAAAAGCAAGGTGAGTCATGAAAGACAATAAATACCTTTTCTGTGTCTTACTAACAATGAGAGTGACAAGTATATATATATATGATCTTTGCGTAAAATAGGAGGCTCGTGATCGAGGCGGTACCTGCGCGTAGTATCAATAAATCATCCTACTCACGGACTATTTCACCCGCGTGGGTCCTGTGGACCCGCGAGGTACTCACCGCATCGGGGTACCGGCATGGGACTATTTCACCGCGTAAGCCCGGCAAGGACTCGCGTGAGGTATTCGCCGCGTCGTGGGTAGCAAATCCACGGAACATGTGGTATAGCGATCTTGGGGACTTTCCCGCCGGATATCTCTTACCTGAAGCGGATGGTATAACGATCTTGGTATACTCGCCGGATATACACTTATCTTGGGGCGGATGGTATAGCGATCTTGGGCTTGCCGCCGGATATACTCTTAGTAGTGCGAGATGGTATAACGATCTTGGATCTTCCTCGAGATATACTCTTGCTTGGAGAAGGTGGTATGGCGATCTTGGGGCTTACCCAGACGTACTCTTACTGGAGAAGGTGGTATAACGATCTTTGGGGCTTGCCCTCAGATATACTCTCTTACCTTTCGGTATCGTCATTATCATAATCATAAATAAGTTAAGAAAACTTATAACTTCTTATTAGTCTTGTTCATATACTCTCATTTTAGTTTACTTAAGGCCTTAACCAAATCTTTAATAAAGAACAAGAGTTTAACCCAAGTACTACGTACTTCAACTCTTTTGAAATGACTCTTAACTTTATACATAAAACCTTTGGGCAATTGATACCTTAAAATCAATTTGCCTCTCCATATCTTATCTTATTTAGAGTAAATCTCTTCTCATTTATCCTTTTATGAAGCTAATAAACCAACTTCCCATAAATTTGTTATATTAACTCTACACTTTAGTAAAATCATACTTTTCCCCTAACTAAAGAAATTATACATTCTTAAAATGAAACAAGTCATTATATACTTAAAACAAGTAAGAATACCAAATCTTGTCGTCTACAGTACTACATAGTTTCATCTATTCATGCTTTCGAGATAGGAAAACTTCACATACCTCTTTGGTCAATCCACTTTGCTAAGTCCAACTCCATGATAATATTTCAACCTATAATAACCATGATATGTTCATTAACCTCTAATTTCAATGTAGAATAATCTAACTCAAAGCCACTAAATTCTAGGGAAAATTGGGCAGCATTTCCTTTGTTTTACTCACTTTGCCACCTTTCTCGAGGCCGAAATTACCATGAAACACCACATTTAAGGCTCGATCAATCCAACAATACAAAGGGGATTACATGAGAAATTTTGTCCCATAAGTTTACAATAATTCACTTAACAATTCTAAAGGTGGTTTTTAGGCTACAACATGCTCATAATCTCTTCTTAACCCATTCTTCATATCCAAACCACGTTTCTAGCATCTGATGACTCTAAGAGCATTATTTACTACCTGAGTTTTCTTAACATGCGACACTATAAACTAAATCTAAGGAAGAATCATTACCTTAAAGTTTTAGCCAAAACCTATTCCAAATATTGCTAGCTTACTTGCCAGAACACCACCATGACAATGCCGACAGAGCTAGCTCTGAAGCCTTTTCTTGTTCTTAACTTTGATTTTCTTGGGTTTTTAGAGAAGGAGGGTGATTTTTAGAGAGGAAGATGTTTGAGAGATGACCAAGTCTACAAGTCTTGGTCAATATAAACCATGCAAGAAAAATCAGATGGGGACACTTGTCACACCCGTTGGCTTTAAAAGAGAAATCGAGACTTTCTAAGTTTCGCCCAAAATCCGCCTCGGCGCGGCCCTCCGCGTCGCGCTGCGAAACTCTCGCGAGCTCTGCGAACTTTCGGCGCGCGGCCACGCTATCCGGCGCGGCTGCAACTTCAGCGACCCTCGATGCTGGCGCGCTGACCTGCGTCCGGCGCCCACCTTCGCGCTTTGCGAAACGCATTCACCTTGCTTGCATTGTTGAACTTCAACTCATAACTTTCTACTCAGGCGCCCTATCGGCGACGGTTGGTTGCGTTGAATCTAGAATCAACGAACTACGCCCTAGGCCTTTAAAATACTTAGGAACTCTCGATGAATCGGTCGTAACCGCCTCAAAGTTGACTAAAACCCGTCCGGAATAATCCGTCAACCTATCCTTTGAAAATTTTAAGTATTAAATGCTTTCGTACGCTCTCATACGTAGGGTCAGAACTACGGGGTATAACAGACACTTGCCTAAATCTCCACCTTACACTTGCCTACCACTTGGCTTCATCTTGACCGACGAAGGCCCTATAAATACCCTAAGTTGAAGAAGTTCTTCATCCACAGATTATCTTCAGTCTCAAAATCCCCCTTCTCCTTAAGGCTCGTCCAAAGCTCTCTTCCCCCTCCCAGAGCCTGCCAAAACACCTCTCTCTCCCCCTTCCTTGTAGTCTCGGTAAACCTCCCCTCTCTTGGAAGCCCTAGCGAAACACTACACCTCTTGTAGAAATACTCTCCAAGGGTTGTTACTATCCCCAAAATACCTTAGCCAATCCCATGTAGTATTTCCAAAGTTACCTCTATACTTAGAGTCCGGAAAATACTACTATATTCCTTTAGCCACTAAAGCGAAACCCTGGAGAAACTTCGTTGTTGGTTGAAGTTGTAAGTAGAAGTTGTGTAGAAACTTCTAAGGGTTTCTTGGAGGCGGATTGGGCGTTGATTAGGAGCTAAACCTTGCTCGGGATAACGTTTATACTTGGATAATATTGGGCTTATAGAGTAAATAATCTTATCCTTCTATTGTAATTGGAGAATACATACTTTGTAGAAGTATAGAAATAAGTATAAAACACATAGAAGGATATTAAAGAAAAGAATTGAACTGTAATTACCTTTGAAGGATAATCAAGAGTATTGGCGAAATCACATGGAAGTTTAATAAGAAGAATTGTTTATGCCCACATAGGACTGTATTTACTGATAGACTTGTGTAGCCAATGGTGGGGAAGTCTTGCCTAAATTTCCGTAGAAAAAAGAACCCTCTGCTTAGAATAGTCTTCAGAGTAGTCTAGACATTGATAGACGTACCTGACTATTATAGGTTGATTCTCTGCACGCGACATATTCGACTTGGCAGGTGGATTTCGCCGAGGAGGTATGTGATTCTCCTATACTCTTGAGCATGATATTAAAATATATATATCATGCGGTGACGTCGTGTGTTAAGCGGACGTAGTTTCTACAGTAATGTCTTTTGACAAGCTGAATAATAAGAATCTTGAAGTCTTTTCAAAAGAATTATAAATCATTTTGAAAGAAGAAGAATATTTGTTTTTAAAACAAAAGCTTAAGAGTTATACTAGCTTTATGGGAAGTTAGGTATAACGACTTAAGAAAGATAAAAGGAACTGATTTACTTATGTGTTTATGAAAGACTTGTATTGATTACGGAAAGTATAATAAGATGGTTTGTTGAGTAGATATATTGTGATGCTATGTGTGTTAGTATCTTGTAAGCGTTTGTGTAAAGAGGTTATTCTTATTGTGCTTATGTTGTTTAACGATAAGATGTTCACGTTAGTATTATATCACTCACCTCTTGACATGATACAGGGGTTAAGGCTGCCTCGTCACGAAAGTCTGACTCAGGCGATCTGTGTGACTATGATTTGAGAATACGCTCATGCGGGTCGGGGCCTATGCGGGCCTACGAGAGTTCGGAGTTAGTGTGCGGTCCTTGTGGCCATCGGTCTATGTGGCCATGCGGACTCTGAGTCGGGGCGATGCCGAGTAGCTACCCTCGATGCGGGAATACCTCATGCGGGCTGCGTGAGTGGCACATCACGAGTCTTGGAGTCGAGGATTAGGCATGCTTAATGATACTATGGGCGATTGGCGCTTGCTTGATCATTCGCGGCCTAGAAAGAGACATTACAGTTTACCTCTTATTGCTCTTGTTTGTGATGTAGCACTATGTGCGATTACCTTATTTGTTTAAATGTACATTTGTAAAAGCTGGTTTTAAATTGATATGATTTCATTTAAGTACTTTCTGATTTCACATACTTGGTACATTGTCTTGACCTCGCCCGAGAAATTGCGTTCATGCCGCGGTAAGGAAGCGAGTGCTAGATCCGCGTCCGGATCTTTTGCTTTGGTGTCGGGAGCTCCATCTTATCGGAAGCTCGACTTTTAGGTATGATCTCCTGTTGTTGTAGATAGTTGTACATTGGTATGGCGAGAATACTGTCCGCCATAGTTGTTTATCTTCTTAAGTCTGTTTTCCTATTATGCAGTTGGGATGCTTTGCCAGTTTTGGTTTATATATATATATGCCGAGGCGACATTTTCTCGAGATAAAGCGTCTCATTTTACAACGGTTTCATGTCTTGTTTTATATTCCGATTTTCTACGATGTATGACTACTTGGGTGCGGGTAAGGCACGATCCTGGGCCGGAATGGGTCGTGACGATGTATAATTAAATGATGTTACATATTTTAAGTTTTAACTTATTCATGTAATAGCACTTGAGAACACGCAATTTATTTTTTAAAATTTGAACTCGAAGTGTCTAACAACAACTTTTTGTTATGTGTTTAGGTTCAGTGTCTAAATAAAACATTATACTTTCGCAAATTTAAAAAAGTTGATAATGTATTAAACTATTATTTTATGCATGATAGAAAATAAAATTGTTAAGAGTACCACATCGGATATGAAATGAAAATATGGACTTGAATAATCATCACTCTATAAGCTAGTTTTTGGAGTTGAGCTAGGTTCAAGATTCATTCTCTTCATGGTATCAAAAGTATACATGTCTAGCAGGCGAACAGGTCGAACTGTAACCGCTACGGTTTAATCGGTTAGGATCGGTTATCGGTCAGAGTTCAACTGTGACCAGCCAACCGGTCAGGTTCATTCTGATTTCGTGCGTCCGTCTTGGTGGAATTACGGCGAGACTGCCGGTCGATTTTTTTAATTTCTAGTATTTATTTTCTATAATGTAAACTAAATTCAATTTAAATATGTAATATAATAATATAATATATAATTTAGTTTTTATATTAAAATTGAAACTTTAAAGTTAACTTTCTATTTTATAGTTTATAACTTTATACTTTATAATTTATAGTTATAGTTTATAACTTTATACTTTATCTTTATTTTATAGTTTACTTTATAATCTTTATTATAGTTATACTTTATAGTTTATAACTTTATATTGTAATTATACTTTTATTAATTTATTAGATCAGTAAATATAAGTTAACAAATAAGTAATATGATTAACAACTAAATAGATAGTAAAATTAAAACTAATGATAAGATGTAAACTTTTGAACTTTCATAATGTTAATAAGAGTACATAATGAAGTAATAATAATTTTATTTACATATTATGCATCCTTCACAAATTCTTAGTAATCTATAGGTTGATTGAATTGGTTGTCACGCCCGAACCCCAGGGCGTGGTAGTGCCCTAAGCGCACCACCTGCCTAATGACACAGTAAACCGAACTAAATAACATTTTTTTAAATCCTTGAACATGCAAGGGCAAAGCGACAAAGTGCCATATAATATACATAATAAGAAGGCCTTTACTGCTACGAGTCAATCCAGTATGAATCTGACACTAGAGTTTCTTGAACTATGTTGGACAAGGCCGTAGTACCATAAGCGTACAAAAGCACATCTTGAAGGATCTATACCAAAATGATAAATTCACGAGCAGATGGAGCTATCCAAAAACTACGGCGAGTCCACTACACTGCGAGATCACCAAGCTGCATTACCTAAACTGCGGCATGACGCGGCCCCGGAGGTCGATCTGAAAAATGTACCAAATCGTGAACTGAAAATACGCAGTGAAATCATAACGATCTATACAAAAGCGAGGAGACATGTATGATAGTCAAACTACGATTACCTGATACATAAGCGGTCATATCAAGTCGGGCGCGTACCTCAAAGTCATTACTCGAAGATAACCATGGGTCTCGCGCCCGTAATATCAATCATGCCGTGGAATCCTTCCTCACGGCGATCCATGATATAATATAACATCAATAAGCACCTGTTTGAACCTTGCAACCGTAAAGTAATGTCAATCCTTTTTATCTTTTAAGTTATGTTTTAACAATGAGACCATTGTTCCACTTTAAGTCATAAACACTGCGCCGCTTTCATTAATGAAATCCTCTGGTTTCAAAACATGAAGCCGTGCGATGCGAAGTCAACCACCTGCGTGTTATAATACAACCTATCATGGGACTATTTCACCCGCGAGACTATTTCACCCGCAGGTCGTATAGACCCATGATGAGTCATCGGTACGATACTCGCATCACGGATAGCTAATCCATGACTTATATATCACTGGAATTTAACCCGCTTGAGTCAAATACCGACCACGCCGTGAGTGTGTACCACTCACCACCGTGAGAACTACTCCATGATATCCTTGAAACAAGTTGCCGACCGCTTTATGGAGGGGCGCGCGAGATGTGGAAATATGACACTTGCACGAATGTCTATATGAGCAACCCATATGAAGCAAACCAAAACAATACCATGCCTTTACACCAAGACAATACCATGCCTTTCCTTTTTATATAAGCAAGACAATACCATGTCTTTACAAACCAAGACAATTACCATGTCTTCTTTTTACATAAACCAAGACAATTACCATATCGTATTTTACATAAACCAAGAGAAATCCTTATTTAAGCAAGCAAAGTACTATCGAGGCACAAATAAGATAATTCTCGATTAAACAAGCCAAAGTACTATCAAGGCATAAACCAAGAAAATTCTCATTTAAACAAGTCAAAGTACTAAATGCGTCATTCTTTTCAAAAGACTCTTTTTATATAAAATGCAAGATACTAACACGTAGTATCAAGGCATATCTATTTTCAAAATAAGTTACTACACCTTTAGAAATTCATTTCAAGGCTTTGAAACTAAGTAACTTTTTAATTACAACCTAGGCAACTCATGCCTATCAATCCAAAATAAACGACTCTCTTAACCTTCCATAAAGTAGTTATAACCAACTTCCATAAAGTCGTTATAACCCTTTGTAGTTTTAGACAAATTCATTTCTTTATAACCAAGAGACTTATACTTTTAAAACCAAGTATCATATACTTTCAAATCAATTTTCTTAACTTTCAAAATACTTCAAGTCTCTTAACTTTAGAAATCAAGTTTCTTAACTTTAGAAATCAATTCTCTTAACTTTAAATCATGTCATTTCTTCCTTTAAGAATCAAGTCCTCATAACTTGAAAATAAAGTCTCTTAACCTTTTAAGAATTTAAGGTTCATAATCTTAAAACTTACACGTAATCTCTTTAAATTAAGTAACATATACTTTAGTGCGTTGTGAATAAGTTATACTTGTTTATAATGATCTTATTAAAGCGACCGTGATCTAGAAAATGTAATACAATTTTGTCTTATCTTAGTTTCTATCGATGGAAAATTCTACTCATTTTAATATAATTGATTATCGATACATTTTCTTTTATTAACGTTGCGGCTTGTTCGATACTTATTCTCGTTCGTGCGATAAATTAGCAAAGTCAACTCGACTCGAATACTTCTAACGACTCTTACCAACATCCCCCATAAGACTTGGTAAGGACTTAGGATAACCAGACATAACTTTTACATAGAGTAAATCAACATACATACCTCTTAACTTCTAAGAGTATAAGGAATCATGAAATAACACCACATGTATATTTCATACATAGAATCATGCCCAAAAAGAAGGAAGAGGTTCACATACGCCGCGGCGATTATCGACGAGTAGCAAAATGCTCCAAATACTTCAACCTTGATAGTTATTCCATCCTTTAAGTAGAATACGCTACTCGTAGTACTTCAACCTATATTAATCATAACATGTCTATCAACTCCTCCCTTTTAAGCGTGAATCATACTAAGTATGCGGACTCTTATTCTCACGGAAAATCGAGGCGACATCTCTTTGTTTCTATGTACTTTTCACCTTTTTCAAGGCGATAATCAATAACCAACATGCCACATTTAAGGCTCAATACATCAACCAATCAAATGGGATTACCGCCTTACAATCGTGTAAAATTCTGCCACAATTAATACCCAACTAGTTCCATATTCAAAGCCATTCTCGGCTAACTTTATGCAACAACAAAATCCTTTCCAATTCTTTTCAATCCAAGTTCTTAGGTCTAACATGTAATATAGTCATAAATAACTTCAACAACTACAATCACTTATTTAGACAACATGCGATGATTATAACTATCGACCAATTTGTATTTCAATCTCGAGGCTAACAAGGTCATTTTAGTTTAGGCTTCAGCATCCATAATAACATAAAACTCCGATATATAATTCACATGATCAATATCAACTTTTTCATGTATCTTAAATTACTTCCAAGAGGAAAGAGAATTTTACCTTTAGGATTTCGCCACTATAGCCCTTTTTCCATAACTCTCTTTTCTTGCCAAAATCATCCACACTAACCTCTAAGTTTATCAACACTTTATCTTTGCTTCACTCCCAAAAATTTCACTAGGCTTAGGGTTCTTAAAATCTTTAGGGAGAAGAGAAGAGGATTTCCTTTGGGATGAATCTTTGCAAATGACCAAGTCTTGCAAGACTTGGTCAATATATAGACCTTCTTGGTCCAGCGAGATGGGTGGGACACTTGTCGCCCCTCATGGGCCTTTACACAAATATCTTGATTTTCCCTAATTTTCGCGAAAAATCCGCCTCGGCCTGCCCAGGCCGCGCATCTGCAATTACAACGGTACTTACGACGCCACGGCCTAGCCGCCTTGATGTGTTATGGCGCTTTGAAAAATACTTTCTGTTCATCGCCCACCGAACTTGTAGCGTCCATAACTTCCTACTACGATGTCCTATCGGCGAATGCGGTTGGTTGCGTTGGAAACAAGACTCACGAACTTCATATTAGGTCTTTGTGTTATACCACTATTTCCATAGTATATGCGTGGGGCGTGCGTAGAAAAGTTGGGCTTTAAAAGTGGCTTGGCGATTTTACTTTGTGCACAACACCGGTTGGAGTCGTTTTTCGGCGAAACGTTTTACATAACTTGCGAAGGAAAATTCCGGCTATGTCATTTCTATTTTTGCGGATTTTTCCGAGAGGCAAACATTTTGGACCAACGAGAGGCGACACTTGTCACCTCTGCGTTGAAACGTTAGAGCGGTGAAGTGGCGATTGGTCTTGGCTTTTTGTCAAGTAGTTGGTAGGATATTTTGTGGGTAGATGGATAAGGTACACTTGGGTGAATCCTAGCCCTACACTTGCCTTGCACTTGGCATGATCTTGGCCATTGGTTGGCATGGCTTGACTATAAATACCCCACTTTGAAGACTTCTTCATCCATTCTAAACTTTCCTAAGTCTTGAGAGCTTCCCCCCCTTTGTGTGGTGTTCTCGTCCTCCTCCTTGTGAGGCCCCCTTGGCCGAGCGTCCCCAGCAGGCGAGAGTACCCCAGTGGGGTTGGCCAGTCGCAGGTATACACCCCGTTTGTGGTGTTGTCTCGTATATATACCCACTCATGGTAGAAATACTCTCAAAGTATTGTTGTTATACCCAATTACCTTAGCCATATACCTTGTAGTATTCAAAATACCTCTATCACATTAGAGCAGATACTACCTAAATGTCCTTTTTGTCTCAAACCAGGAAACCCTAAGGAAAAATCTCCATAGTTGGTTGGAGTATTGAAGAAGTTGCGTAGAACTGCTGAGGTTGTTTGGAGCGGGTTGGAGCACCGGAGTAGAGCTAAGCGTTGCTAAGGATCGACGTTTTACTTGGATAATTATGGGCTTGCTCGAGGTAATTATCTTGTCCCCCACTATTGTAATTGGAAATTACATGTTGTAGGAATATATAGATGAAGTATACTATATATAGAAATCAACATGGTTTTGCGGCAATGTCTTTAGACTTAAACTGAATTTAAAGAGAAGCGAAGCTTGTAATTCAGACCGCATTAGAGGTGTATTCTGATGAACTTGTGTAGTTTGTGGATAGGTCTTGCCCGATTTTCGCAGGATCTTGTATCTAGATTTATTCTAAGAGTAGTCTAGACTTTGATGAGACTTGTATAACGTATAGGTTGAATGTTCATGAGTAGCATGTACTACTTGAGAGGTGGACGAGCTAGCGGGTTATAGCGTGGGCGATTTGCTAATAGTCGATAATCGTCGCGAGGTATGTGATTCTTCTATGCTGGCATGATATTTTAAAAAGTATATATAGTCTCTGCGGTAGACGTCGTGTTAATAACGTAGTTATGCGGCAATATCTTTTGACTTAATTTGAATGATAAGAACTTTGAAGTATTTCAAAAGTAATAAGCTGTTTTGAAAGAAAGTAACACTTGGTTTTGATAACATAAGAGTTATACTAGCTTTATGGGAAGTTAGGTATAACGTCGTAAGAAAGATAAAATGAATGATTTATTGATTATAAAGTTAAGAGACTTGATCTTAAAGATAAGAGACTTAATCGTGAAATGAATTATATGAATTTTTATTGCTGTGAAACCTCATTCGTGAGTAATGAGTACTTGGTTTTTAAAAGGGATAATGTTTTCTTGATTTTGAAATCGCATGTGTATCGACAAACCATTGCGGCGTTAATAAAGGAAAATGTATTGAATAATTAGAGAGTATTAATAAAATGGTAAAGGAAACTCCAGTACAATCTGCATAGAAGCTTAAGATGAGACAAAATGATATTTCCTAGATCATGGGTGGCTTAATAGGATTGATTATGAACAAGAATAACCTCTACTCACATATAAGGCATATGTTTCTCGGATGGTTTAAAAGAAATTATATTCTTAAATGAATAAGGACTATGAACTACAAACCTTTCAAAATGGGAAACTTGAGTAATTGAAATTAGGCAAACTCAGAAGCCGTTTGGAAAAAGAATGTTACATTACTTGATTTTTACAAAGAAAGTGTTTTGATTTACTTCAAAAGATAATCACTCTGCCTTTCATATACTACGGGTATTTGGTGGTGACTTTTGTGAGAAAGTAACAGTATCTTTTAAAGAGTTAATGTATGAAGTACTTTGGGGATAAAAACCGATCTTGTTAATCATGTAGTAGAAGTACCTTGTGTGTATAACTTGATTTGTGTTGGTTTGTGATAGCCTTGTAATACTTTTCTTGTTGATTTGTTAAGTAAACATTGCTAGGATGCTTTTTCGTGTGTTAGTATCTTGTGATGTTGTGTAAAAGGGTTTCCCTTGATTGTGCTTATGTTGTTTTAAGCGATAAAATTTTATTATGTTAGTATGTGTATCACTCATGATTCCCAAGGGAGTTAAGTTAAGCCTCCCAGATGCAGGAGGTAGACTTCAGCGTCTGTGTGACCTATGATTCGAGAATACATCTTATGCCTGGTCTCTGTGGCTATGACGGAACCGCTAGGAGTTCAGAGTTGAGTGTCGGCGGCCACGCGTGGTCATGCGCGGTCTATGTGGCCGTGCGGACGGGCGAAGTCCGTGAGGCCGCTGCAAGAAGTAGCTACCCTACGATGCGGGGAGGAATACCTCATCACAGAGCCATCGGAGTGGCTTATGGAGCCAGCGGGTGCGGGAAGTGCCTAGGGCTGAAGCTGCGACGTTAGATACACTGCGGGCGAGTGGCGGCTTTGATCATGTGGATGATGCAAACGGATGCATGTCTGATTATGACCTTGATGTACTGTGGGTTTTGGTAGTCGGCTATGCCCGTACTTACCCCGTGCGGTTTTATGATGACGCACGTGGGACACGAGTGTTCGTAACCAATATTCACTCGTGCTTTTATATCGTAGATCGCTTACAGTTGAGGGAAGAGGTATTCCACGGGCATGATTGATGTTGTGGGCGTGAGACCCATTGTTATATTTGAGTGATGACTTTGGAGGCGTGGAGTCACGACTTGGCTTATTAATGCTTATTTATTGTGAAGCGCTAGTTTGGAGTTATCACTACATGTCTCTGCTTTATATAGACCAGCTATGATTTCATTTACGCGTATTTATTTTTCGATTTCACATACTTGGTACTGTTGTCACGGCCTCCAGCCAGAGGGGAGTTGCGTTCATGCCGCGGTAAAGGTACACCGAGTCATTAATCCTGCGCTCTTACGGGTCACACATTAGCGTTTGGGAGAAGTCGCGTTTCCCGTGAGCTTGCTCTTCAGTATATAGTCCCTGTTGTTGTAGGTGCTTTTACACATTCGAGGGTATGTGCGGCCACTGTCCGTCGTTGTTGGCATCATATCATTCGTGAGAGGTTCAGTAAATCTTAGTGTGAGGCGTGCGAGATTTGTAATGGGATAGTAATCAAGTTCAAATTGTCATTTATTATACTGGCGTAGCAGAACCCGTTTTGGATTGCTTTGTCTTCTTATTTCAACGTCTTTATCGTGCATTGACTACATAAAGTTATTGTTTTATGTTCCGCTGATTTTCTCTCGATGTGACTACTTGGGTGCGGGTAAGGCACCGATCCACGGGCCCTTAGGAAAGTGCGTGACAAAAGTAGTATCAGGCGATTAATCCTCGGGAAAAAGGTCTACTGCAAGCCGTATCCTCATAGAGTTTCGATTATCGGTGTGTTGTGCGCTTGCCACCGATGTCAGGGAAGGCTATAGGATATTTAGGATTGGTTTCTATTCTTCTCACTCCCTGCAGATACGAGTACTGCCTTAGAGTACATGTTGTAAGTTGGACCCTCTAGCATTATGTTCTTTCCCTTACCGTTGTATGCCTCCAGCGTAGAGTGCAAACTTCCCGAACTTTCAGGAGAGTGCAAGCGGTGAGGGAGAAGCGCGGTAGTGTAGTACTGGAGGGTTCTGAAAGCGGCTCCAACCATCACTGAGTTAGGTGCTTCCATTCGAGGAGTTCTCGCGGCGTCCTAGCCCCGTGAAGAAGTTTAGCACGCGGCGGCGGTTACGCTCCATCTGCGACCATGTTATATGAACGGCTTCGCCAGTTCCATCGCAGGGCGAGAGAATATAGATCGCGAAAGAGGCGACCTAATACCTCGGCATTATGGATTTGACTACAGTAGAGTATACCGACATGTAACAGCGAGTCTTGATGACTATCTAAGAGAGGGTTGTGCAGTAATTCTTGATTGAGGCTTGAGCGTACGGCACGTGTGCGAGCCTTTGTCGCGTGACAGGCCAAGAAGCGTAGAAGATCGAAGGGTTAACGAGGACGGCGTAAGAGGCGGAGCAGCATGATGGTCGTCCTTTGGTAACTTCGGAAAATCGCCTCACACCGTTAGCCAATTTAGATATGCACCTCCGCCAGCGATTCAGTGGTCCTCCGCGGAGGTTCGAGGATCGTTAGTACTATCACGAGAGTTGGTGAGCACCGGGGACTTCGAGGTTCCGCGGTGTGCGCGAATGCGTATCATCCGAGAATGGCGTATTTGTCGGTGTGACTTGGTTGCACGACCGTCGAGAATCCGATGGCGAGAGGATGTCCTAGTAGGAGGACTTAGCCTTGATCTCGATTCACAGGTAGTTCGGTCATTCCCATGGCGCTATGTGCCTTCACCACCTGGCGAGCTTGAATTAGAACGACTAACCGGGAGTGAAGCGGTGAATCTGAGATGTATCTTTAACCTGCAGTGGAATAGTATGTGTGATAAGGTGAGTATACCTTAAGTGTTATATTCGATAGCATTGTGTAAATTGTGATTAGAAATCTTGGTTGAGTTAACAGAAGTAAGATGGGTTGAGGGGGGGACATAGAAGCGTGCTGAGCCTTAAAGTTTTATCACGATGCAGTGGAGACACTTAAGTAAGGCCGTCTCTGAAAGGTAAAGGTGTAGTGTTATGTTTGATCCTTACCTCGAAGTGCATGTGCATGAGCTATGTTTGTGTAAAGCGTTCACTACGAGTAGTGTGAAATAAAAGCAGGTAGTTGAGCTAAGAAGACCGCTAGGTTTTTAACGTGCGTGATTAGTGCGCAGAGTTTTCGGGATCAGGAGCTAGTGTTTTGCGGCGTTCTTGGAGTCGGGTTGAAGGTGCGTTGCGGAGTCAACCAGCGGCTTTGTATAGTGGTGAAATTCGGTTAGCCATTGTGATCGCTTTGTGTTGGGAGTTATGGTGTTAGGCCCAGTTTAGTTAACGTGTTTGATGCGAGTTGTGGATGCGTTCGACCCGATGAGTGGGCGATGAAATTCGGCCGTCGTGTCTGCTGATCAAGAGCCGTTACTCGGCGAGAAAGGTTATGCGAGATATAGCATCGAAGGTTGTAAAAGGAGGCGCCACGGGGTGCCTCGCTTCACCTTATAGCGACAGTGGAGCCAATTCTGACTGTTCTTTTGCAGGAAGTTTTACCCCGAGCCGGGGTTAGGAACTTCGGTGAAGTTGAGAATCCACGATTCAAGCCCTCGGGCGGTGTTTTAAATTCGAGGGGATAGTTGCGAGGATTATTTGTCTCTGTTTGAAGGAATGTTTTGCCCTACCATTTGGTATTCGAATGCCGCTTTGCTGGCGCCTTGTAGCGGAAATGTAAGTTGTCGTTCGATTTGTTCGATGTTAGCGAAGTTGAGATGAGTTGGATTAAATACTTGTTAGAATAGAGATGTGGATCAAGGTGAAAGGCTTATCCGGATGAGGTCATTGTGGCTCAAGTCAGCCAGCGGAAGTCGATGCGGATCAAATCGAAGCGTGGCACTCAAAGTTCGGATTGGTGGGATTCTTGAAGAGGTACCGGCGGATAAGTGCGATGAGTTTTAGAAAGCGAGAGGAGCTTAGCCCAAAGTTACTTTGGGCCTTGCAGATCAATGTGAAGAGTAGGCGGGTTGCGCAGTATGATTAGCTTTGTCGTCAGACTTGGGAGGCGGTATGTCCGGTCTTCCGTATTTGCTATGTTAGGAAAGTGCTCGGGGAGAATCCATGCAAAGTGTTCGATTAATGATGACCAGAAGTTGGAGATAGTAACAGGAATTTGAGGAAACGGAATCGATATGATATGGTAAGTTATGAGAAGGAGTTAGAAGTATGAAGAGAAGAGCGTACAGCAAGGGGAAGAAAGCGAGCATGTATTGCGAGGCATCGATGTGATCATTTCTTTTGTGTATGAAGAAGGTCCTTGAAGGAAGTATATTTTAGACCTCGGGTGAGTGTTTTTGTGATGTTAGAGGTGTTTCCTGCGTGGACTTAGATGTAAGTATATTGCGCGGTGTTTAGCGCCGGTTTAATGTGAGGATTGTTGCTTGTAAGTATAGTAGTAGGAGCTATCTTTGGCGCCACGTTTGTTTGGGACTTAGAAGGAGGAACATTCGGGCGAATGTTTCTAGGAAGGAAGAATGTTATACCGTATTTCGGAGTATGTGCGTGGGGCGTGCCGTGAAAAGTTTGGAGCTTTAAAAGTGGCAGCTTGGCGTTTTACTTTATGCACTGTACACCGGTTGAGTAAGTTTTTGGCGACGATTTTATAACTGCGAGAGGGAAAATCCAGGCTATGTGCATTTATTTTTTTGCGGATTTTTAGGGAGGACATTTGGACCAGCGAGAGGCGACACTTGTCACCCTCTCATTTGAGGCGTTAGAGAGAATTGAAGTGGCACTGTTGGCCGATTGGTCTTGGCTTTTTGTC